>JAJHSJ010000016.1:13340845-13437640 GCA_021015155.1 Magnolia officinalis | reverse complement strand
GCCTACATGCCTAACATGAAATTCAACAAGTCTAACATGAAATTCAATGAGCCACAAAGGAAATTGAACAAGCCTAACATGAAATTGAGCGGCAAACTAAAAATTAAGCGAGGCAAGCATGAAATTCAGTGAGGCAAACTGAAATTGAGGGAGGCTAACATAAAATTGAACGAGGCAAACAGGAAATTGAGCAATACAAAGAGGAAATTGAGCGAGTTATAGAGGAAATTGGGCGATGCAAACAGGAAATAGAGTGAGGCAAACATGAAATTCAGTGAGGCAAACTGGAATTGAGCGAGACTAACATGAAATTGAGCGAGGCAAACTGGAATTGAGCGAGGCTAACATGAAATTGAGCGAGGCTCAGAGGAATTGAGCGAAGCAAACTGAAAATTGAGCGAGGCTAACATGAAATTGAGCAAGGCAAACTAGAAATTGAGTAAGGCTCAGAGGAAATTAAGCGAGGCAAACTGGAAATTGAGCGAGACGAACATGAAATTGAGCGAGGCAAACTGAAAATTTAGCGAGGCAAACATGAAATTTAGCGAGGCAAACTGGAAATTGAGCGAGGCTAACATGAATTGAGCGAGGTAAAGAGGAAATTGAGTGGGACAAATTAGAAATTGAGCAAGGCAAACATGAAACTGATCAAGGTAAACTAGAAATTGAGAGAGGCTAACAAAAATTGAGTGAGGCTAACTAGAAATTGAGCGAGGCAGACTGGAAATTGAGCGAGGCAAACTAGAAGTTGAGTGAGGCTAACATGAAATTCAGCGAGGCAAACATGAAATTCCACGAGCATCAAAGGAAATTAAGAGAGGCTAACATGAAATTCAACGAGGTTCAAAGGAAATTGAATGAGGCAAATATAGAGGTGTACGCGAGTCGAGTCAAGTCGAACTTGTGCCAAGCTCGACTCGGCTTGGCCACTAGCTAATCCCAACTCGAACTCAGCTCAATCCTCGAGCCTGACTGGTCAACTCGGCTCAGTTCAGTTAGCAGCTTGGGCCAATTTGAGTCGACTTCAAGCCAAGATCGAGCCGAGTTTGCCTGTGCAACATTTTCACGGACACATGGATAACACATTTAAATTCTCACTATATGTAAAACCGCAGCAGCAGTTTTACAGGTATTTCATCGAACACCTTGTAGGCAACATCAAAATCAAGAAAAAAAAAAAAGGGTATTTCTTTCATATACACACTTTCCTTGAACCAGCCAACACTTCGTTGAGTCATTTCATCAAACACTCTGCGAGCAACATCCATATCAAAATAACCGAGTCACAGATCTAATTCGATCCGAGTCGGTTTGAGTTGAGGTTCGATCAGAGTTGAATCGAGCTCGGGTCGAAATTTTTTCGACCTCCAAAAACCAGCTTGACTCGATTCGAATCCAATTTCGAGCTGAGGTGAGTCGAGTTTTTTCGAGTCAAATCGAGCGAGCTGACCGAGCTAACCTGACTTATGTACAACCCTAGGCAAATATGAAATTCAACGAGGCAAATAGGAAATTGAGCGAGGCAAACGGGAAATTGAGCTAGGCGAACATGAAATCCAATGAGGCTCAAAGGAAATTGAGCGAGGGAAACATGAAATTCAATAAGACAAACATGAAATTCAAGGAGGCTCCTAAAACTAAATGCCCCCATTTAGTTTTGTTTCCCTTTTCTTTTAAAGGTGGTGAAATTAAGAATTATGGATCCCATGTGGCATCCATATAACATCCAATCATTCTAACATATGAAACCCACCATGATGTTCACACCACCAAAAAAACTAGCCAATCGAACCATCAGATGGGTTACACATGATTTAGATATTTTTCAATAGTATACATATTAGTTTTTACAATTTAGCCCACCTTATCCTTTGAGTTGTGGAAGTCATGCCCAACATGAAAAGGGCTTAGAAAAGTTAGGAGAAGAACCTGGTTAGGCCAAATTAGACACTATTTTTTTGCCGAAATCATGTTTGCCTCGCTGAATTTCATGTTTGCCTCGCTCAATCTCCTGTTTGCCTCGCTCATTTCTCGTTTGCGTCGTTGAATTTCTTGTTTGCCTCGCTCAAATTTCCTGTTTGCCTCATTGAATTTCATGTTTGCCTCACTCAATTTCCTTTGAGCCTCGTTGAATTTCATGTTTGTCTCACTTAATTTTCTATTTGCCTTACTCAATTTTCAGTTTGCCTCGCTAAATTTCCTGTTTGCCTTGTTGAATTTTCAGTTTGCCTCGTTCAATTTCCAGTTTGCCTCGCTCAATTTTCTTCTTTGCCTCGCTCAATTTCATGTTAACATCGTTCAATTTCCAGTTTGCATAGTTGAATTTTACATTTGCCTTGTGCAATTTCCTATTTGTCTTGCTCAATTTTCTCTGAACTCGCCTAATTTCCAGTTTGCCTCGCTCAATTTCCAGTTCGCCTCGCTTAATTTCATGTTATCCTCGCTCAATTTTCAGTTTACCTTGCTCAATTTCACATTTGCCTCGCTCAATTTCTTGTTTTCCTCGCTCAATTTCCTGTTTTCCTTGCTCAATTTTCATGTTTGCCTCGCTCAATTTCCTCTTTGCCTCGCTCAATTTCATGTTAGCTTCACTCAATTTCCATTTGCCTCGCTGATTTTTCCTTTTTCTTTTTCTTGCTTAATTTCAGTTTGTCTCGTTCAATTTCATATTTGCTTCCCTCAAATTCTAGTTTGCCTCACTCAATATCCTCTGAGCCTCGCTCAATTTCCAGTTTACCTTGCTCAAATTTCAGTTTGTCTCACTCAATTTCATGTCAGCCTCGTTAAATTTCTAGTTTGCCTCGCTCAATTTTCAGTTTTGCCTCGCTTAATTTCATGTTTGCCTCGTTCAATTTCTAGTTTGCTTCGCTCACTTTCCTCTTTGACTCGCTCAATTTCATGTTTGCCTCGCTCAATTTCCAGTTTGCCTCACTTAATTTCATCTTTGCCTCACTCAATTTCGTGTTATCCTTGCTCAATTTCAAGTTTGCCTCGCTGAATTTCGTGTTAGCCTCGCTCAATTTCTAGTTTGGCTCACTAAATTTCATGTTTGCCTCGCTTAATTTCATGTTAGGCTAATTCAATTTCCTTTGAGGGTTGTTGAATTTCATGTTAGGATCATTGAATTTCATGTTAGGCATGTTAAGCTCATTGAATTTCACGTTAGGCTTGCTCAATTATCCATAGTTACACCACTTTTTGCAACAGAAGAAGTGGCTACGGTTTAGATCTGTAGTGATAGAGCTAAGGGCTATGAGCCCAATGAAGCAATGGCAGCGCTAATAGCTACGGTTATAACTGTAGTTATATATTTTTCACTACAGCCTTTTGTCCTTTTCATGGTATTGGACGGTGCTACCATGGACAAGACAGAGAGTTCCATTGTAGGTGCTACCGTGAATTTTCGTATGCAAATAGTGTCAGTACAGAATGGTTCAGTTTTGGAAAGTAAAGTTTGTGAGCGTTTAGAAAAGCCGCTGGGTAAAAGGTGGGGTTTACAGTGACAATCATAGTGTGCTTTCTTCCCTGACCGTTTCTTTGTTGGCTCAACTAGTGTAGCGGTATAGGATTTTTTTTGTCTCTTGAGTTTTTTTTTTTTCCTCCTTTCCCTCATGGTCGTACACCATTGACCCACGGTATCAGTGGTTTTGGATCACAGAAAAATGGGCCCCACTTGAACAAATTGAAGATGGGACACGAATGCCATATGATCGCTGGGCCCGATTGTATAATCAGTGCAAGTTGTGGTCCATGGACCACGGCCCTCATTGGTCGCCGACATGTAGGGGCACCCAACAGCTCACCGTTTTTAAATGTGGTCCAATGCATTATTCTTCCAAAGATAGCAAAAGCACCACGTGAATCTATAGTAACCCAAGTTTTGTGGGCGTTGGGCTTCAAATTCGGTCATTGGTATGTACGTATGTACGGTGTTACGTGTGCCAAAGCCTTTCACAACTCAATCTGAACTGAACGCCTATAACCCCAACCACTAATATAGATTAAAAAATAAAAAAAAACAAAAAAAAAACATGAGCAGTCATTTATGACTGAGAACTAAGGCAGTTCGGCAGGCGATTTGCAAAGGGGAGAGGTTTGCTTTCTAATGAATTCTTTTTCACACCGTAATATCAGAAATAACCTGATTCATGCAATGTGAGAGTTAGAGCTGGACACAAACCAAGCCAACTCAAAAGCTCAGCTCAGATTGGTTTGACAAAGCTCGGTTTAGATTGGTTTGAATAGAAGTTTAAAGCAAACCAAGCATCGAAATCAAGCTAGTTCAAAAAAACAAACCAAACTCAAACCAGGGTAGTACCAGTTTGGCTCGACTCAAAATTCGGCTTGGTTCAGCTCGGTTTGATTCAGCTCGTATGCACTAGTTTCTTGTAGTGTGATCCACTTGAGCTTTGGATATAATTCAATTTTGGGGAGGTAGTAGTTGTTACGCGCTCCATCAACGCCTTCCTAGACATCGGCTTCTCTTTAAGCATGATACTAACACAGAACTTGTGTAGAAAGAGTCGTTAAGTTGTCTGTGTGATCATTCATGCATGTGATGATGATATCCTTGACATGTTTGAACAGCTGCACTTGCAGGCCGAGGATCCGATGTTCTTTGTCCGTCCATTCCATGGTGGCCATGTTGAAGAAGTTGTCGCCCAAAACTTGGCCAGAGTGAAGGCCCACCCATGCAAACTGGTGAAGGAGACAGTTCCTTTCTTCGGGGAGACTCAAACATCACCAAGAAGCAGACCTTCATGGGTCACGATGATGGCATTGGCATCTCCAATGACTCAACACAAGCTCTGATAGGCTTCCCATCAACCTGAAGCTCGTTGAAACAACAATCCATCTTGTTATGAGTCAAGACAGGCCCGAACACAATCCACGAGAACCGCTGCACCGTTGGTAATATGTAGAGCAGCTGAGACCTCAGAAGAGAGGTCGATGTGGGTTGTGGTGTCGATGAGATTGATTAGGTACTCATTCCTGGTCCACTCACCCTTGAGGTTCTTCAGAGCTTCATTTAAAATTGCTATGGTTGATGAACTCAACGAATTTGAAAGTGAAGGATCCCGTGACACTTCTAGTCTAATGGTAAAGGAAGAAGCAATAGCAGGAAATATGGCTGGCAATTTTGAGTTAACAAAAGAGTATAATGAGGACATCGAAATTGAAAAATCTCTTTTCCTTTTTTAGGATGGAAAACTCAAGAAATATTGAAGAATTGGAGAAGTTGGTCCAAAGAATATTTTGAAGATACAAAAGGTGGGTTACACGAACCTGACGTCTTAAAGATTTGTGTTCCTGAGTTAAAATCCATTGATTTGAATTTCTTAAGCTTCAACTGCATCAATTTCAAGAAGATAGAGAAGAATAATAATGAATCTATTATAAAGAGCTTCGTCAAAAAAAGAAGGCTGAGAAACAACAATACTTCGCCTAACTCGAAAAGTTCCATGCACACAGAAAGTTATTAACTGGTGCGATTTCATGGAGGAAACACCATATTATGAATTATCAAGATGCAATGGAGTTGGAGAAATTCCAAATTCGAAATCCATTGGGGAAGATGTGAAAAAAAAGCAGATACAAGAGAGTTGACTTTTGAAGATGAAGAGAATCAACGATACATAAATTATACAAAGCTGAAGGTTAAGATGGAACATGCAAAATCTGAATTTTGGCATGTCATGACTCTGACACCAATGACTAGATGGCAAAATATATTTCATACATCAGTTCAAATGGTAATGACAACTGTAGAAAATGATATGATTTAAGTGGAGCTTGTGTTTTGCAAATCCAAAATGTAGAGGCTGGTCTGGATGAAGGGTCATGCTGTTTTAAAATTCAGGTGGGGTCCTTGTGTAAATCAAGGGTGGTCTCAAGTTGTTTACTGATCAGGACTCAATGACATGGCTATCCAAGTAAGTGATTGCAATGGCAGCATGCAAGGCAGCTCCTATGGGAAGAACTGCCTCATCGAGGAAGAAGTATGGAGAGTGCAATGGTTGGGTTGACCCCGCGCTCTCATTTTTTATGCCAATACTAAAGAATGCACCCTGCATCTTCTGCGTGTAGAAACTGAAGTCTTCAGCTGTCATGATCATCGGGCTCAAGCGTACATTGCCTTCTCCAAGTAGGATCTCCCCCACCCTCTTTGCATGCTCGTACATTGCTTTATTGTTCACAGTCGCTGGATATGGTATCCGTTTATTCTCCATGAAGTCCACTGTGGCGGTACAACGGTGCACAACTGCCTGTGACTCTATTATCTATCAAAGAAAATATCCGCACATCGCCATAAACATGCTATAAACATGGAAGGAAAGGAGATTCTAGCTTCTCTAAAGCTCACGTCCATGCCTCACATGTTTTTTTTTTTTTTTTTTTTTTTTTTTTTTTTTTTTTTTTTTTTTTTTGTTTACACGCACGCACACCCCCACCAACTCACGCCGCAGTGGGATTTCACCACCAATGGATACTCAAACCCTTGACCGGGTGTTGAAACTCCTGAGAGTCTACCACCCTTAGCTCTATCACATGTATTGAAGGTCATTCCTAACAAAAAACTGATCGCTAATAGATGATGAGAAATGCTCCAATGGTATCAGAGCACTGTAATTTGCAGTGCTCCTAGTTGCATCGGTTCACTCGAACATTCCAATTGATTGATTTAAAACTGTCTATTAAGTCAAGAGAACAATTCAAGGGCTATGATGCAAAAATGGCACTGATCGGATGATCTAATCAACCTTGATTTCGCATTACAATTGCCTAACAAAAGCTATTCTTTAATATCATAAACAATCCATATTGGTCCTAAGAAATAGATAGATAAAATTGTTGAGCATATTATTGTGCAAACGATCTTGATCATCCATGCTAAAACCTATTGATCAAATGGTTAGTATTTGTCTGGTTGGTTAGATGTTCGCATCATAGCCCATGAAGTGTGTGTTGGCCCTAATAAACAGTCTGGATCAATGGATTGGACAAAGTGTTCCCAATGCAACTAGGAGCACTATAATTTATAGTGCTCTAAAAGCACTGGAGCATTTCTCATACATAATTATGATTAAATAAAATGAGATGAATGCATTTTCAAGTGTCAACCAAATAGGCTCTTAGTCTAGTAGTGCCCACATCTAATGAGTTGACCAGACTAATTCTCATGCCAGGGCATGTTCAAGGCGGGTCCAGCTGATGAATGTCTAGGAGCTTCTAGGGCTGCAACTCGGCAGGTTGGGTCAGGTTGAGTGTCAACCCAAGCCCGACCCGACCCGACTTCCAACTAAATTCCACTATACTCAACCCTAGCCCGACCCAACCTGACCTGACACAAATATATGTGATTATTCCCAATACAACCTGACCCAACCCGAATTTGCTCCACCTGAATCCAACACCATTTCAAATTGGGTTGGAGTTTTTGAGCCCTAACCCAACCAACCTGGTTGGGTCAGTTTGCAGCCCTAGTTTCCACACACCCTTCAAAGATCCCCTTGGACCATGTACAGGAAAATCTCTTGAAGGGATGACCATTTAAACAACAGTGAAAAATTCAGAATGACTTTGTTTGTAGATGAAACATGAAAGTTGTTACCTCTCTTATCCTTTTGAATAGGTAATCGAGTCCTTCAGTTGTCATGCTCCTAAAAGTTCCACCAAATTTCACGGAGTCTGGGATTATATTATGTGCTTCGCCTCCGTATATAAACCCAACTGAGACTACCTGTATCAGTTGGTGAGTAGACTTGTCAGCAGAGGCAATGAAGTTCCATAGAACTTAACCAACTTAGATTATTCTGGTAAAAAAAAAAAAACTTTGAAACTCTACTTCCATATAATGAATGAAAACATCATTATATATAGTATGGAAATATTTTCAAAGAGGACTATCACTAAGGGACATGAATATAGGTATCGTATTAGCTGATGCAACTGTATTGTATCTGAATTAGCCTGATACGATATGCGATGCGGGGCGAAATGGCCCACCATATAAAAAAATAATAATAATAATAATAAAATAAAATAAAATAAAAAAAAGGGTTGTATTGGCTTGAGTCGGCTGGTAGAGGGTCAAAATGACCCACCCTAAAAATATGGGCCATATTGGCCCATATTGGATGCATGTTGATATGGACTGAAACGACCTTATTTCAACTTTTTTTTTTTTTTTTTTTTTTTCCAATTTTCCTCCCATTCTCCTTTAACTTTTTCATTTAAACCATGGAAGAAGCTTAGGAAGTCATTTTAGACTAGATCAGGGCTTATTTTGGGGATCAAAACAAAAGGTTTGGGTGAGATCCAAAGAATCGAACTGGAATGAACACTACAGGAAAAATCAGAAAGAACCATCTACATTTATTTTTTCATCTTCTTTTTATTTTATTTCATGTAATGGGGACTAATTTATCAAATCCTTCTTGATTTGTATTCAATTAGCGTTCATTCAGTTGACTTTCAATAAGTCAAGCCGACAGTTGACTTTCAAAAAGTCAAGCCGACAGACAATATTCTCATAAAAGAATGGTATGATACACCATCATATACATGTAAAAAAAAGGATTCATGAGTTTCTTGCTTTTTCCATTTTTCTGATATTTTACTCAATTTTTTTGGCTTAAAGATTTTTTATCAATACAGTCCAATATTGATATGTGATGCCTGTATTGTATCCATTTTGGCTGGGTTGATATGCCCCCCGATACCAATATTCAAAACCATGCTAAGGGTGTGTTTAGTTGCACCAAATATCATGAAAGGTGATGATGATATTTCATTCTTAATCTTTGAGTTGCAGCAAAGGCAGATTTAGTCTAGCCCTTATAATGTACGCAACTTGCAGGTATGCATGCATATGCCAATCCAGGCTGTCCAATATGTGCGAGTAGCCAATCTAGCACCATTCACAAAGTGGGCCCCACCATGTCATCATGAGGACAGGGCAACCCAAAGTTCAGGCGGGCCACATGAATGATATATAATGCCCGTGAGAGAGAGGGAGAACATGATATCATAAGGTTGTCTTTAAGTAGGTCTAACCTAATATCATAAAATACGATGACATTTCATGATTAATCAGTCTAAATTGGTGCAATGTTTCATGATATTGGGTGCAACCAAATGCACCCTAATTCAGTGAGTTGCAGCGAAAGCAAATTACTAGCCCTTCTACTGTATGCAACTTGTGGTAATGCATGCATATGCCAATCCAGGCTGTCCATGCTGCGGGCTCCATAATGGACAAGCATAGCGTGACAATTTGGCCGATTGGACAATCCTTCCCAACAGCCCAAGTGGTAGCCACAAAGTGTTTGACTATAAATAAAATCACCAGCCATCCAAATTCATCCAGTGAGCTGGACAGTTATTACCACCTGATCAACTGTGATTTTCAGGCTATGTGTTCATATCCAATGGGGCCCATAACTTGGGATGGTCTAGATTGGTATGCACGTATGCTAGGTGTACAGTGCATGAGTTGTTACAAATGTATGTTATCCCCTGCCCACACTGTATAATAAACATGCAGTGGCTAGTGAAGAATCTTACTCTGCCTTCAAGAGGATCTGATTCTCGAGAAACAAGCTGTTGGAGGGCAAGGATGGCAAAGGATGCAGCAAGTACTGGGTCTCTGCTTTTGTGTGGTTTTCCCGCATACCCACCTCTCCCTTGAATTGTGGCTACAAAGGGGGCCGATGCAGCCATAATGGGACCCGATCTTGAAGCAATAGAACCACTCTGCAAACTAGGATCCACATGTAGTCCGAAAATTGCATCTACCTTCTCGAGAGCACCCTCTTGTAACATATGATAAGCGCCCCGCCTGACCCTCCTCAGCCGGCTGGAAAACAAGCTTCACCGTGCCCTTTGAAGGGAAGGAAGAGGTAAGATCAAGCTCATGAGATTTAGGTTGAGAACTGATCACCTACAGGCGCCCGCACCACTCCTTATGGTACATGACATTTTAAGCCATTGGATGATGCTTAAAATGGGGGAGTTTTTTTTTTTTTTTTTTTAAAATGCAAAAAACATTTAATGAATCCAACGGCTGAAAATGCCCTGCACCACAAGGAGTGGTGCAGATGCCCATAGGTGATCAATTCTCATTTAAGTTTGTGAATTTCTCACCAAGTCAAGTTGACTTGGCCAGGTTTCGAGTCGAGTCACCAAGTTTTAAAACTATGACAAGAACTGGCTATGGATTTACCTTCATTTCATCCTTTCGGCATTGAAGCAACTTAGCTGCGCCAAGTAACATTGTTATGTGGGCATCATGACCACAAGCATGCATCTTACCATTGTGCTTGCTCTTATGCTCCCATTCTACCCGCTCCTTCAAAACAGTCATCATCACTGTAAGAGATTAGACAGCCATATGGAGAAAAATTCAAACTATAGACTAAAGACAAGTCTCTGATATACTCTTAAAAGAGGAATGCTACGGCAATTCGCACCAGGATAGATTGAAGATGTGATTCACGGTTCATGCACTAGCTTGGCATGTGAATAAGAGATCCACCAATCATCAACGGCCCACTTTGGATGTCCTGGCCCAAAAATCATCAAGTGGGCATCATATTTTTGAGACAAATGGATGGCTGGAGAAAATGAGCAATGGCCTATATTCAACATACACTCATGGTCCACCCATAGCAAAACTCGGTATGTTCGGAAAAAAAATCATATAATTGATTAAACGTTTAAAACTCTGTATATTTCAGAATATAGGCAAAATATTAAACATGATTTTCAATAAAACATCGATTATTCAAACGAACTTTTGGGATAAATATAAAAAATTGAGACTGGTGGTCGTCACCCATTGATAAATTGAGTAGAAGGTGAAAATTTTTAGTAGAGATGGACTAATTTCTATGAGGATTACTTGAAAAAGAAGGATTTGAGAGAGGTAAAGAGCACCACTTGACTATCTATATACATCATTGTTAGTACATACAGAAAATTATATTTCTTTAAAGAGAATTTTATATAATACTCCTGATTTTTATAGATTTACATTCTCGTACTTTTTTTTGTTTGAAAAGTAACGATAATTTTATTAAAGAAGCATGGGACATTAAGGCAGAGTAGGTTTCATCTTTTCATTTCTGAAAGAGGAACAGTCATGTGTGTATTGTAAACAACCAAACATTCACTATCCATTTCACTGACCAACAATCTGATATGACCAGATGCTGCGGACAAGTGGGACGCTTGTGATCGAATGTGGTGATGAGTGGAACCCACTTCTAGGCATTTGTGGGGCTAATTCGAGCAGGACCATTTCATCAAGCATGTGGCGGGCCCTGCCGATCACTGCTGGTCAGTTGCCATCAAGCGGCAGTGAATGCAAACACGTGGTACCCCGGATCACTTACTCCTAAAATGATCCGCTATACATCAAAATTGGTGTATAGATAGATTGTATCTCCCATTCCAGTGTGCCCCATCATTTTTATTTTTTTGTTGGTCCGATTGATCGCATGTTCTTTACTGTTCTACCAGTAAGGAGTCAAAGTACTGCGGCAGCATCCATTGGACGGTTGGGATCATTGGATTGGTTCTGCCCCAATCAATAAGATGATAGAGCTGGTTGAATTACTGTCACTCATTTCGAAACAACAATTATCCATGGATTGAACGGTTGGGGTGCAGTTTTGGAGAGATGGCCCATTAAAGGACAGTAGAGAAAACTATACACTGATTTTCGGTGTATAGCCCTACATACCTGCACAGGAAGACCATCCATGTCTGCCCTTAGAGAAAACCAAGGCGGCCCACCTGACCCGATTGATGCGACGACGCCCGTCTTCGCGAATGGCCATGAGTACTCGATCCCGATCGAATCGAGCTCCGATCGTATCAATTCGCTCGTCTTATGCTCCTCAAAAGAGAGCTCTGGATGCTCATGGATCCTTCTCCTTACACTCTTCATCCATTCGAAGAAATGTGGATCTCGTGCCGATTCTAGGAGCTTCCCAACGAGAATTTCCATTTTGGGGGATGAATTCAGAGAAGCCCATGAGAGGAGCAAGGTGGAAGACATGAAAGAGAAGAGAAGGAAGCGTGTGGTTAGTGGAAGAAGAGCTGGAAACTCCATTGAAAAGACTTTAGATAGCTCTGGTAGTTGGGAGAGGCCTTTGGTTGATGATGAGTTGAACTGATTGATCCTAACAACATGGGATATTTCATGATATTCTGATGTGCGGCCCATAGCTTTGTGATCTAGACCGTTGGGATGGTGGCCCCGTAATGGATGGGGCATGTCCAGAAAGAAAGAGGGCGGACCTAGGGAGCGGATCAGGTGCGGCCCAGACCTAACCTAAGACGGTGCGGCCCTTACAGTGGGGCCCACCTTGATGAAATATTCTATATCCACGCCGTCCATCCACTTTTCTATATCATTTTAGGGCACGAGCTCAAAAATGAAGCAGATCCAATTCTCAGGTGGACCATACAGTAGGAAACAGTGGCGATAGACCATTAATGGGCCACAAACGTTTTGATCAAGCTGATATTTTCTTCATTTTTATTTTCCCCTTCATCCAGGTTTATATGACCTTATTTACCGGTTGGATGGCAAATAAACATTAAGATACAGTACAGTGGGCCTAGGAAGTTTTTAATGATAGGGCGTTCAACCACCACAGTACTGTTACCTATGGCATGGTTTATCAGAGAATTGGATCTGCTTTATTTTTGGGCTCATGCCCAAAAATGACCTGGCAGAAGAGATGTATTGTGTGGATAAAGAATATATGCATCAAGGCGGCCCCACGGGCCGCACAATCTTGGGTGAGGTGGAGGCGCACCTAATCCACCGCAGGGTCTTACGACAAAGGTTTGGACTTTGGAGGTTAAGCTCACCTACACTCAGTCAACTTTTAAAGCTACTTATGCCTTGACTAGATTATCTTAGTTTTTATTTGTTAAACATATATGTATGTTTGGTAATTAAACAAGGTACTTATTATCTTCTTCTCTTGATTCTCTCTTCAACAACTTATGAATAGTTAAAAAGCTATATATATATATATATATAAAAGAAAAAAAAAATAGTAGCTGAAATGGTTAAATAACTTTGAGTAAAAAAATAACTACTAATTAATCATAAACCAAACTTGCTTATTTGAAATAAGTTATTTATCTATTGCTGTAAGTAGAAAAAAAAAAAAAAAAAGCACTTGGAATACTCCCATCCAGCTCATCGAAGTCTTAAACCCTCATTTCTTTTAGGGTGATAATGGGCCGGGCCTAACCCTTAAGACCCTAGCTCATAGTTGGCCAAGCCCACCTAACTTAGTCTGACATGTAAATATATACTTATATACTACACTAAAATATGAGCTTTATAGTTTCCACTACTAATATTGGTGTACTCTATAGCATACACTAAGAAATGTCCCGAGCCATGTTTAATAGCTCAAGCTCTAGCCATTTTGGGTTAGGTCACTCAGATCTGGGCTGGGCAGCTTAGCATATTTGGAATACGGGATTAAGTGGTATTGAATTACATTAAATAGAATTAACATTATTATTACATAATGATTATGTCTAGAAATACTATGATATTTTGATCATCCAATCTCACATTTAGGGACTAATTTCTTCCTTTTAGGAAAACATTGTAAAATTGAGGATCCATGGATGTTGGAACTGTGATCAATAGACTAGATCTCATAACTGATGTTGGTCACCTATATTCATATCCAACTTGAGTGCCACATGTAAAGGGCCCATATGGATGGATGGATGGTGTGGATGGAACACGTGCAATGTAGGGTCCAAAGATGTAATAAATTTTGAATTCCACCAAAAATCTCAATGTATCGCCCGTGGAATTGGAAGGTCAAATACTCAAGATTAATTCAATCCATCCCATCAAATTCCAATCACCAACTAAAATTTACATAGATTTATCTACCAAGCCAAACACATTAATTGCCAAATTTAATAGCATCTAAATATACCCTTACACACGTTCTAAGTTAAAAATCTAAGACAAGACATCAAAATGCCAATCCCTAATGTATTTTTCCTTCTTTTTAAGTTTAAGATCTTGTTAATAATACCTGATGCCTAACCTTGAGGTGGTGAAAAATGGTACAAGTTTAATTTATAATCAAGCCATTTATTATTATTATTTTTTTTTCCATTTCTCAAGTTAAAATTTAAGTAATGGTACCTAAATGTGTATTCTTATGGCATTTTGCTCTCTTTTCAAAATATGAGAAAGATTACTAAAATGTCAATGCAAGAAGCACTTAACCTTCTTTTTCAAGTTTAAATTTAGATTTCATAACTGTTTTTGGTCACCTATATTTGTTGGAGGAAAAATATAACAATTCCTTAGTCAGCTTGAGAGTCAAAAGAGTAGTGAAGCAATGGCTCGGACTCGTCGGACGCCGAGTCTGAATAAAGCCCAAAGTCCACAAGATCGCTGGATGGAGAGGCGTAGCTCAGATCGTGAGGCACCTGGCCCGGCTGTAGCCTGAGTGTCCTGAGTCATAAATCGAAACCCCTACGGGAGGAAGTGCACCTCAAGGCTCAATCGAAAGCCTCATAGAAGAAAGCCCAAACCGACTTGAGGTCAATCGGTTTTAGAGCTGTCCAAACTTTAGTCCGACTCAAAGATTGAGTCGGCCAATAAAGTAGACGGAGATTAGATATAAAACTCGTCTCGGCACGACCGTGTTGAAGAGATAAGAGTCGGCCGAGCCATATCACTACATATCCGGAAGTTACCTAGTAAAACTCTGGATCTCTACCCGAGATTCTCGGGAGATAAGATCTTCCAAGAATCTGGGAGTATCAGGGATAACGGATCTCAAGAGATTGAAATTTACTCTAATTACGGAAACCCTATGGGGTACGACACTGTTATAAATATGAGAGACTCCAAGGGTGAAAGGTATGCAAAAACTCTCTTCCAAAACCCCTCAATACTATAAGACCCAGATTCTTAGCCTAACTTTGGCATCGGAGGGTCCCTTGCTTTAGTCAGGGTCTCCTTTGTCTTCTTCCCATACAGGTACTCGAAGGTCTAAAGAGGGTGGACCAGATTTTTGCATCAACAATATTCATACGCAACTTGAGTGTCACATGTAAAAGACCCATATGGATGGATGGTATGGATGAAACACATTCATCAATGTAGGATCCATAGATGCAATGAATTTTGAATTCCACCAAAAATCTTGATGTATCTTCTACTTCTACTGGAATTGAAATGTCAAATACTTAGATTAATTCAATCCACATCCTATCAAATTCCAAATGCCAAATGAAATACATAGATCAAATACAATTCCATACCACCTAATCTCACTTCCAAACAGGCCTTTAGTGAATTTATGAGTTAATGCCGAGCCAAACACATTAATTGTCAAATTCATAAATTTGGCAAATTTAGTAGCATCTAAATACCCACTTTCTAAGTTAAAAATCTAAGTAAAGACATCAAAATACCAATCCATAATATATTTTCCCTTCTTTTTAAGTTTAAGATCTTGTTAATGATTCCTAATGCCGAACCATCAGGTGGTGATAAATGGTACAGTTTAAATGTATAAGCAAGGGTAATAAAAAGCCAATGCATGAGATTTTATTTGTTTCTTGTCACGCCGCGAACTCGGAGACCGGGCTCACAAAATTCCCGATCGCCGAATCCGGCACCGACAGCCTCCGTAGTACCCCATTCTCGGCTCTCGGCACCCATATACCAGGTTCCGATCCTGGGATGCTACAAGGAGGATTTCTAATATCAATTTGATTCGTAATGAGCATAACCAAGCATAACCCACGAACAATAACCACGAGAACACCATCACAAAATCCACTATGAACAAAAACTTTGAATACAGTGCGTATAAAAGGAAATACAAGATAGTGGTAATAGTAAAACTCCAAAAGCTCGGCGGCACGCTCCAACTGCGGTGAGACTACAGCTGCGTCCTGGCGTCACCTGCACGCATCAATCGTGCATAAGCTTATAGCAAGCTTAGAGGGCGGTATAAGTGTGTGCGAACGTGCTTAGAATGCAAAGTTAGAGTAATGCGGAATCATGCTGATGAGTACATAAATGCAATTAGCCGTACCAAGGTTATGCAGTACAAGATGTGAATACTATCGGCCATACCAAGGCCATGCGATGCAATATGTAAGTCAAGCATGCCACTCCTTATACCAATGAAACTCCTCACAAGAGTATCAAATCAGTACGGTTCTCAGTTTGGATAATCACCGGGGTTCAGTACACTCCAAATGGCACTGTCTCTCTCCAAGCAGCACAGTCCAAGTGACGTAAGAAACCTCACTATCTGCCTGACCAATAATCAGCCAATACCTATCCGGCACGTCGATAGCGAACCCATTTCTGAGCTGGTCAAACTCAGCCTAGTAATGCCCCCTGCTCTCGGGCGAGTAAGGCCACACCCCTTTCCAACCGACCACGACACAGTGGGAGACGCGGCCTCATGGTATTCGGCTCTCGTGCGCTCGTATATCCACTCGGTCTCGACGTTGGAGTCATCCTCTGGTACCATCAGGTTCAGGGACTCTCACCCAGGGACATCTATGGCGCCCCAATTGCTTGGAACAAGATTTTTCGGTATCCAACCAGCCACTCACGAT
This sequence comes from Magnolia officinalis, assembly GCA_021015155.1. Lineage (NCBI taxonomy): Eukaryota > Viridiplantae > Streptophyta > Magnoliopsida > Magnoliales > Magnoliaceae > Magnolia > Magnolia officinalis. The sequence continues at coordinate 13,420,990 of JAJHSJ010000016.1, read as the reverse complement.
ATATCTGTGGAGGCTATGGCCCTGATGTCGCTAGGGCATATCTCAATCATACAGATGCAAGTGCATGAACCACACTACCAATTATTCAACCATCCTACGTGAAGCACGCGCTCATGTTGGGCAATTCTGCCTATCAGGGAGCCCATAAACAGTCTGCCCAAAGGCATATGCTATGATCAGACACTCCTCATCTCAAGCATACATATGATGCGTATGATCATGAATCATGGAGCTGTGCTAAACATGTTATAAAGCAATAAACTATCCTCTCAATAAAGATGGGCCTAGATGGCCTACATGAAACAGATACGGACCTATCAGTGGCCTTAGGGAGAGTTAAAATGTGGATGTCGAACCAACATTACTCGTACAATGTGGACGTCAAACCAACATTGTCCCCAAGGCTCGGCTCACCTCAAATACCATTAAGTAAATCCTGGTGGAATCACGCATTGCAATGTGCCTTAGGTACATCCCACTGGGCCCTAAATACATCAAATGGGCCGTATCTCATAGGCCTTATATTCATCAAGTGGGACACCTCAATGAACCTCACCAATGGGCCTTATGTACATTGCAATGGGCCATCATCCATGGGCCTGAGAATGTATTAAAATGAGCCCGATCGCATAGGCTTTATGTGAATCAAATGGGCCCAATCACATAGGCCATATACATATCAAAGTGGGCCTCAACAATAGGCCACAAATACCTCAAATGGGCCTCATGACGTGGGCCTATATATAATAAGGTAGGCCCCAACAACGGGCCCATAAATACATCAAGATGGCCTACATACATGGGCCCATAAGTATCAAAGTGGGCCTTAATAATAGGCCTAAAAAAATACATCAAGATGGGCCTAAGTACATGAGCCCATATACATCCAAGTGGGCCGCATGTGAAGCCCACCATAATGTATATTTTCCTATCCAATCTGTTGATAAGGTCACATGAGTAGGGGGCCCACCATATTATTTATTTCCATCCACCTGTTGATAAGACCATGTGGCAAGGGGCCCACCAAAATATTTATTTTCCCATCCATTTGTTGATGAGGTCACACAGACCTAAGGGCCCACTGTAATGTTTTTTTGAAATCCAACCTATTCACAAGATCACGAACCAGGGCCCACCGTGATATTTATTTTCCATCAAACCTGTTCATAAGGTCACACGTGACTTGGGCCATGATCAGGGGTCCCACCGCGAGGTGGTTCACAAATCCAACCCATACATTATGTGTGTCCCACCTGTAGGAGGGTCCAGACCAAGTTTCAGCCTCATCAAAAATTCAGGTAGGCCCCACCAAGTGTTTTTATATTGTTTAGGCATGTCTTCACATGATTTAGATGGTATGGCCCACCTGAGTTCCGTTTGCGGCCGAATTTTGGGGTACCCCATAATTTAAAGGGGAAACATCAAATGCACGGTGCTGATGGTCGAAACGCATCATGGTGGGGGCCCACAGCTGGAGCCGTGAGGCCCAGCAACCTGTCCGCCCGCCCAGCGGCCGCAGGCACTGCCTGCGCTGCTGCTTTTTATTTTATTATTTTTTTTTTGGGCCCACCGAGATGTGATTCACAATCTAGCCCACCCATTATGTGTGTCCTACTTGTTTGGCCGTCCAGATCGAATTTCAGCTACATCCAAACTCCAGGTGGGTCCCACCAAGTAATTTTATATGTTCTGGCGTGTCTTTACATGGGTTTAGAGGGTATGGCCCACCCGGTGATTAGATCACCTTACGATTTTGGCTTAACACCTAAAATGAGCTGGAGAATAGATTGGACGGCGTGGATCACATACATACATCAACGTGGAGCCTGCATTAGCAGCCCACCCCAAAAGTAACTTTTTTTTTTGGTTAGCTTGAAAGTACACACCCATGCAGTACACGCACCCCGTCTGGACGCCTACGTCCAGCGTCCAGAGACGCTGAACAGTTTGGATATACACTGCATCATGGTGGGTCCCACATGTACGTGGCCCACCACCATGTAATGCATATATATATATATATATATATATATATATATATATATATATAGTATTAATATAAAATAAATATAATAAATTATATAATATGTGGGGCTTCCCACCATCCCAAAAATGGACGATGGATGTCTCCTAAAAATGTAGTAGGCCACACCAATGATGAATGGAGTGGATTTAACATGATTTAGTGGGACACACTTTATTCTAGGGAGAGAAAAGAGAGAGAGAGAGAGAGAGAGAGAGAGAGAGAGAGAGAGAGATACACGGTGAGATAGAGGAGGGACCCCGCCACTATGGTCCCTCCATTTCATACATGCATACATCAAACGGGTCCCACCACATGTGACCCAAAAATATGAGAAATGACGGTGGATCACCCACCTTGTTGCGATCCTCCTTACTCCCTTGGCTTGAAAACTCCTCACCTACGGTTCTTATAGACGTCGATCGGGTTTTAACGGTGCAGATGATGATTGGATGGTTGAGATGGAAGTTGAGGAGGTGGGCCACACTTAGAAATTTCTTGGGAGATTGGGTTGCTTAGAGAGGCTTGGACGTGTGAGAGGGAGGGAATGAGAGAATGAGAGAGAGAGAAATAAAATAAAGAAATAAGGGATGGAGGGAGTGGTGTGATGATGTCATGGGTAAGGGTAGCTTTGAAAAATGAGAGAGAGAGTTGACTTTGAGTAAAGGAGGCATGGGTTGTTATACTTGGGGTATGGAATGACTTGACATTGATTGATTGATGGATTGATGGGACATCTCGTAGAGATTCCTTCGTAATTCGCAATGCGCGGTGTTTTCTTCGAAATGAACGCAGACTAGCATCTTCCCACCTACGTATCGGTTTGGTGCGCGAGTCGCGCCGTTGGAACCGGGGCGACGGCGCGGTCGCCAACGTACGAGTTTCGGATCGAGCCGCCTCCCCGTAGGCAGGACTCGGTTTAGGATCATGCGCAAACGTCGGAACGAGTCGATGGTTGCCGGAATTCGACCGTAAGGATCGCAAAGTCCTACAGGATGGTACGGTCTAGGTTACGAGTCTTACATTTCTCAAGTTCAAAATTAAATTACGGTACCTAAATATGTATTCTTATGCTATTTTGCTCTCTTTTCAGGTTCAAAATCTGAAAGAGATTACCAAAATGTCAATGCAAGAAGCACTTAACCATCTTTTTCAAGTTTAAAAATGCCAATGTGGTAAGTGATTTGGCTTTAAACTTTTGGACTTGACTTTTGTATTTCTGCCAACATTTTGAAAAGACAATACAACCCTTCCAAGCTTTCATAACTGATCATGTTACCACCTGGGAAAGTTCCATGAACCCATTACATATATGTTATATTCACACCGTCCATTGATTTTGGCAGGTCATTTAAGAGCATAAGACAAAAAATGAGGTAGATGCAAAGTTCAAGTGGACTGCATCACAAAGCAATAAGGGCAATCAAGCCCACCTTCAAGTGGACTGCATCAGAAAGCAATAAGGGCAATCAAGGGTTCGAGTACCCATAGGTGGTGAAATTCCACCAGCGTGAGTGTGAGGGGTGCATGTACGTGTGCATGTGTTAAAAAAAAAATAATAAAATAAATAAAAAATAAAAAAAAGCCCACCTGCAAAACCTTTCTAGGCCCCAATGTGATGCTTATTTGTCATCATACATGTTCATAACACTACACCAAAATATCAAATCTGGAACGAAACTAGATTTTGGTTCCAGAACGGCTTGACGTTTTCAGCCGTTCCAGATTCAAAACCGTACCACATTTGAAAGAAAAATTAGAATAAAATAATATTCCAACTAAGCCAAACAGTGTACGGCCATTTTCTGATTAAAAACTCCCCCTCCATACCCTGTTCTCTCCCTCTGTCCTTTTTTCTTCTCGTTTGGTTAGAAATCGATTTCCTCTCTCGTCTTTCTTCTCATTTCTTCCGGCCAAGGTCGCTAGCCTCCCACCTAGCCCCTTTCAAAACCCCCATCTCCTTCCCATCTCCTTCCAAAACCTCAAACTCATCCCTGTCAAAACCCCCATCATCGTCCGCACCTAGCCCCTTTCAAAACCCTAAACCCCTATAGATCGAAACCCATCGATTTTGCATATGAAACCTTCCGATCTGGCAATGCTCCCCTCCGACACTATCGATCTTCGTCATCTTCTTTGTTTACCGATCGATCTACAAAGGTAAACCATATGGGCTTATGCAGTGCACAAACAATCTGCCGAGAAGAGATTGCGGTGCGTGTTTAGAAGATGTTGTGGTCGGATTCCTACGTGCTGTAATGGAAAACAAGGTGAGCTTGCGGAGGATGAGGTGGAGGACGTGAGGCGTGTGGGCGAAGTATGGGAAGAGAGCGGAAGCAGCATCGAAGAGAGAGAGAGTGCAGAGAGAGGGTCTTTTTGGTATTTTAGGAGTTTGAAGAGGTGTTTTTGGGAAAGGATTCTGGGGAGCTCCTGGGCCATGGGAGATGGAGAAAGGGGGTTTTTTGTAATGATTTTCGCGGGATCATTTGTTCTTTTCTATGGCATTTTTAAAATTTTCTTGAATAGGTGGGAAGAAGAGAGGGAGTAGTAGCAGCGGGTAAAGCTAACGTACGCTGGAGGGGGGATGGGGAGGAACCTTCAGTTCAGATGGAAGGTGGTGACTGGTATTGAAATGAAGTTCCCTAACATGCGCCGGTGGTGTTTGCAACGAGGGAGACACGACGGTAGAGCAGGAAGAATTGTAGTATGGTAGAGCAAGCTCTCCGCAGTACACGAGGCAGGCTGATGTGAAAATCAGGTACGTCCATACGTAGGGCCCTAGTATGGGTGATTTATATCTTAAAAGTCACAAAAGCTAGACAATCATATCCATCTGATCTGTAGCCATTAAATTGACGGTGGAAAATAAAAAGGCAGGAGATTCATTATAGAAAGTAATGGATAGGATTGTTTGATGGGATTTATTTTCAAAACTCAAGACATCCGATGCTAGTGCCAAGTATATGGGTGTATCTGATTTTCACATCAGCAAGCCACGTGTACTGCAGAGGACATGATAGATACATCACCCATGTACCGGCCCTAGGATCGGATGGCTTGGTATTTGAAAATAAATCCCATAAGACAATCCTATCCATTAGTTCTTTTAAGTTTCTGATACTTCATTTTCCACCGTCAGTTTAATGGCCACAGATCATAGGATTGTCTAGCAAGAGTGAGTTTTGATACATAAACCATCCATGCCAATAGGAGTGGCTTCTAAGATATAAACGATTTAAACAGTGACTTTGACACTTGTGTGTCTGTGTAAATGGTCTCTCTTCAACCGAGCAGATTGGCATCCAATATGATCCATCCATCAAGTGGGTCTGATCATTTAAATACTATTGGTTGATCTGAACCCAACTAAAAACCAATCTAATCCATCCATCAAGTGGGTCTGATCATTTAAATACTTTTGTTTGATCTGAACCCAACTAAAAACCTAGATTAATTAAAGATCTGTAAGAATTGACAGACGCTAAGAATAACAATTGAACATGGTCCCGAATATTGCAACGACCCTCTTGTGTTCGATGAAATGCCGAGCCGAGCCTGCTTCCTTAGAATTTCATGTTTCTGCAGTTGAAATATAATTTGTGTTGATTTTTTTGATGTCCTTCATTTATAAGGTAAATCAAATACACTTCTTGTGGAAGCCGGTCCTTTGCAACCCCTTCCATAGTAAGTTTATTCTGTATGAGTGTTGCACATGGGGTGCACAAGTCTTTAGTATATTGTCCACAAGTTTCTAAGCATCTGTTGCTTTCTCATCTTGTTCTCAATAATTAGTTTGTAGAGAATTTTGAAGTTACTCATTACATACTGATAGATAGCTTATCCTATAGGGGCCCTCTCGAGTGGTACTGTTACCACCAGGTGATGATGTGGTTATTTCAAACACACGGCTTTATGACAGTTTTTTCAAGCGGAGATGCTCCTTGGTGTTGCTGGCCAAATGGGTACTCAAAACTTCAATGTGGCTGATTTTCATTCTCTGGATTGCTTAGATTTTTCTCTATCCTAGGACTGATTCTTTTTTTTTTTTCCTTTTTTTTTTTCTTGTTTAAGAAAGGAGAACTATCCCAGTTTACTATAGGAATCCTATTTATGCTGTCCTAATTTTGCATGTAACTGTAATAAAATATGATGAATCTGCTCATGTACATGGCACCGATGGCAGCAGTGATATTGCTGCCATTCTCTGTTTGCAAGACACGTCGAAACATAGTTCATGACATATCATTTGATATCTAAACTCCCAAGTTCTGAATCTCAACCTTGTTTATTTCAATAATTGAACCACATGATGCTCTGTGACCATTTCGCTTGGTTTTTAAAGGAGATCTCATTCTTTCCAATTTGCTCCTGTTGGTGTGATTCTTCTACAGCATTTTAAAGGGCTGAGTTTTCCAACAATTTTATCAGTTGGTCCAAATGCAGCAATTATTCATTATTCACCGAATGCAAAATCATGTTCAGAACTTGATGCTGATAGTATATCTATTTGACTCAGGAGCGCAGGTTTGCTTACAACTCTTTCTTTTTTGTTATTGCATTATTATTAATGATTTTTTTTAATTGAGGGATTTAATAAAATAGATGGATACACTTCATATCTGATGCAAGGAAAACTCATCATGTAGCAGCACCACACCATTTTTTTGTAGGTTGTTGCCTCTTTCTTGGGTCCCTCTAAACACATAACAAAAGATAATGGCTGAAGAACATGCTAGCTCCCAAATGCTAGCACCGAATAATAGTTCCAAGGTTCCAAGTCTTTCATAGGCACCCAATGGGTAATGCTTTGTGAGTCACATCTTACAATCGCAGCATGAAGGACTCCAAAAATTTGAAACCTTATCTAAACTCCCGAGTCATGGATGTGCTTCATTCATATTCTTCATATCAGTTGATCCAAAGCATCATCTTAATTTCTGTTAAAAACCTTAGTTTTTATCATGGCCTCTCACATTCATATTCTTCATATCAGTTGATCCAAAGCCTGTTATACTGTTGTAGGTGGACTCTTTTGCTAACTCTAGGCCCCTACATTCCTTGTAATTTATTTCATTTCTCTTGATGCTTGCTTTCATGTTAGTCATGTTCATAGCTTTTGAAGAGGTGCAGTCGGATACTTCTTTAAGCTCATTAGTTGTTTCAGAACTGGAGTTGTTATTGTTGTCTTCTGTTTTATGAGAGTTGCTCATTGATGCTAATTGCATTGTTGGACTAGTGTCTTGCTAATAGTGTATCCTTGTTGAACTGTTTTCTTTGTTAGCAAGTTGTCTTCTTAGATGATCAACTATTACTTATTTGCTACTATATAGAGTAAAACATTTTATTCAGACTTCACCTTTGAAAGTTAGCTATTATTTGAAATTTCCATTTTTTTTTCATTAAAACAGTTGAGGTTTGTTTGAAGTTCTAGACAGTTTTCTTTGGGTAATGGAGGAGTTCGTCTCTGCAGAGCTTTACTTGTCTTGAATTTCTTACCAGGATGTGTTTCTTTCATCACCAAAGAAAAGATTATAGCTTATCTGTTAAGACCAACTTCAGTATCAGGGTGTCTTTTGTGAGACTTCAAATTTCATAGACGGTTCTTTCTCCTGCTATCAGTTATTAATTTGTATGCTTGTAGCTTATAATTCTCTTTTATGTTTCAGCCCAGTGTTGCTTTGAAACACGCTAAGGAGGGAACATAGAGCTCTGCATTTTGGTTTGCATTTGGAGGGAAGCGAAGTTATACACGAGCAAAAAGAGTGCTCAAGAGACTGTTAGAGATCCCCATTTGTACACATTTTCATCCAATAAAGGTGTTGGTTCTTCATATTACTAGTTCTAGCTTTGAGTATTTGAAACTGTTGGATGAAGCTGATCTCTTTTGACTCTTTATTCTTGACCCCATGCTGGTGCCCAGGAAAGTTTGAGGTATGTTCCCAATTCACTTTTAGTGGAATTCCTATTTTCTCTGTTTATACCACTTGCTTATTTTATTGCATTCTTCCCTCTTTTTTTTTGGTGGCAGGTTACCGAGGTTTACAACTTCTCTCAAGATGATCTATTGACTGAGGATATGTTGATACTACCTCAAATTTGTTTCAGAATTGATCTACCTCAAATTGTAACATACGCATTCATATGATACAACTTTTTACGAATGTCTGACTTCTTTAAATTGCGAATTGGCCACAATTTTATTTTAGCATTCGCAAAGCTATAAAATCTTTTTTATCTTAACTTCTTCAGGTATCAGGTCCACTCGACAACAAGGCTGGGGAGAATCTTGTAGGAAATGCTATATTTCGCTGGCAGAGGTGGAGACAGATTACTTTCTTCAGTTGCTATTCTAGTGCAAAATATTAGGCCATGTTTGTATGCACCATTGAATTGAATTGCAAATATTAGGCTGTGTTTGTATGCAAAATATTATGTCCTTCTCTCCTTCCATTTAATCCAACTGATAAGTGAACGGCTCCAACTTATATTGACAGTGAAGCAAAAATGCATCGTGTTAGCAAAGGTGCACCAGAGCAGGTAATGTTGCCATTACCTTTGTGGTTTTCTTGTTAGTCTAATTGTCAGTGGCTAGTCAGTTTCTTATCTTCCTTGGGCAATGGTTTTGCATATTCTGAAACTTGCACGCAATAAGTCAGCCATAGCGCAGAGAGTTAACGCTGCGATTAGCAAGTTTGCAGATAGAAGACTTTGATCACTTACTATAGCATTCCAGGTGTTTATTTTTTTTCATTCATCTTTGACTGTATGTAGGAGGCTCCAGAGGAAAGCAAATATAGTCTGAGAGGTCCATGTAAATTCATCGATCTCATGCCTCTCTTTGATCTTCCCTGGCATGAGAGTACAGAAACAATCAGGCACACTCGGCATAAATCTTGAAATAATCTCAGGTATCCAATTTTCTGATGGCTTGTGAAATTAATCCTGTAGCATGCTAACTTTTTTATGCTCTAGTGAAGCTAGTGTCAGAACTCTAAAGGATACAAAACAACATTAAAGAAGCTAAAATAGTTGTAAAGAACTAGAAGTTTACAACTACTTTCTTGTGCACTGTTTTCTTTAATGCGGTCAACTGTTCTGAAGAGCTATCATGATTACAGTTCTGTTAACAGTGTATGCAGATTTCAGTGATAGACAATCAATACGTCTGTGTCTCTGTGTGCATCCAATTAAATATGGGCAATGCCATTCTATCAAGAGATGCCTGCCAAACTCGTTGAAATGTCGTCTTCCTTTCTCTTCCTTTGGACTTCACTGAGAGGTAAAACCGTCATCAAAATAATTTGATCACTATTTCCTATTTCATATAGGGCAGACATTAATGCTTAATTTTGTGAACATCTACCAATGAAAAGTTTGTAAAAAAAAAAGGAAAAGATTCTTAAGCTTTAGCATTCTTACCATAAGAAATGTTTTTTTTTTTTTTTTTTTTTTTTTTAATCTTTATAATTTTTTAATTCCTTTTTCGTTTCTTGTATTTCATTCGCAAGTCATTGCTTAGAGGTTAAATCTTTGTATTGGTATATGAAGAAATAGGAGTAATAGTACCTCTTCTAGAATCTCTCATCATGAATGTGTATGTTATAATCTGCCCTTGCCCGTGCACATGCAAGGGTACTTTTCATGGGAAGCTCCTTATGTAGTAGTGGAACTTAAGAGTTCTTTATGATTTTTGGTTTTGACTATGGGGTACACTGACTACCCATTCCTTGAATCTACGGCATAGATTTTTAGTTATTTGTGACGAGGGAGAGCTGCATTTTCATTTTCCTGATGGTCTTACAGAAGGTTCTTAAGGTCTCATGAATTGCAGGTTACAATAAAACGCGTGATAGCATTTAGTACAAGTTGTTGGTTTCCAAGGCCAACTTAGCTGAGTTTCATATAACTCCGTGACTCAGCCCAGCGTCTGAGAAATTGGTTAAAAGCACCAATCTGATTGTAAAGAGATGCAAGGAAACCATGAAAAAAAATTGAGGAAAATAGTGAAAAAAGATGCTAGGGACATGTAGCTTCTATCTAATGATTAAATACATGTGTTAGGTGGGTATATGCAAATGTGATTATCATTATGCCTTTCTTTTATTATTTTTGCAGGTTAGGCAGGATTTCTTGGCAATCACATGCTTTGTTGCTGTTTGTTTCCTTGCTCTGCTGCTTTTAGGCTTTGCCGTTTGGTTTTTCAGCAATTGTGCTCTCAGGTTTGTTTAAGTTTTCAAATCAAGCTAAAATTAGATGCCTTTGTTGAATCTCTGATCACTTGTCAAAGGTTTCTCAACCCCTTACATTCTTTTAACTTCCAGGTCCATATATAAAATGAGATTCATAGTTGATTGATCCATTGTATGGAAATCGATTAGGTGGTGGCCTTAGATTCAAGTACTTTAGACTCTGTTGCATCTGCTTTTGTAACCATCGGTGGTACCTGAACTAGTACCCAAAGCAAACTAAATGGACATGAATTAAAAATATGAAATGATACTGAATTCACTTTAGTTGCACCACCACTATCAAATATCAAATATCAACAGACATTCAAGACATTTGCTCTATATGGATCGTGTGTGCCTTGGATAAATAACTTGGCATTTCACAACAATTGATTGATTCTAAATTGTTTGGAATCTTATATGATTTGTGATATTTGGGATATTTTGATAAACATGATGCATAGGTGCAGTATATGCCTTTTGTTAATATTTGGAGCAATTCAATAGTTGTGAAGCTAGTTCCATTACATTAACTAGAATTCTTTGCTTGCTTTACTCCTATTTTCAGGAGATGGTGAAGGGAGGGAAGCTAATCTTCTCATTTGATGCAACAAAGAAAGCTCGCTTTGGTGTACTCCCACGATATGCAAAAGATGAGCTTCAAATCAGATGGTTTGAGCTCCCAAATTGCTTTATCTTCCATAATGGTGTTTTTTTTTTTTTTTTTTTTTCCTTACCAACAATAATGCCTTGGGAAACATTTCAAGCTTACTATGTCCGATGTGCATTTTGCATCATAATCCTATATGTCATATCAAGCAGGGTTAATTGGCCTGAGCACTGAAGGGTCCCAGATGTGTGTTTGTGTTTCTAGTCCTTTGTAACACTCCCATTCTTCAATCTTGATCATTAGTGGAGAGACTTTCTTTTTCACTCAGTTACCAATTAACTTCAATTTCTATAGTTATTTATATTCTTAGGTGGGAAGTGCCTTGTTCCTGTGGGTCTAGGAGATGATCAATGCATTGAGGAGGGACCTTCACACGCCATCTCCGCAAAGCTATAATTTAAAGTGATAGCCTTTACTGTAGCTTATTTTGTAAATTTGATTTTGCAATGAAACATCTTCTAGCACATTATTTTCTTATGTTTTTCTTTGGATTAATCTCTATTTCGATGGAATGTAATAAACTTCCGTTAATTTATTTCCCTTGATCTTAAATCTCGTGCGTTTATCTGGGTTCAAAATTGTTCCTAAAATTTCATCCTAAAATCTGATCGTTGGAAATGTTAAGAAGGTTTTAAAATTTCGTTCTAAAAATATGACCATTGGCACCAGAACGGTTTAAAACCGTTCCTAAAATTCCATCTCTGAAATTGGAAACGGTACCCAAAACGGTTCTGAACCGTTCCTGTTTTTCTGCGACGCCTCATTTAGGAACGGTTTTAAACCGTTCTTGAAGCATTTAGGAACGGTTAAAAACCGTTCCTAAATGACGATTTTGGTGTAGTGTAAGGATATCAGCTTGATCCACAACTTATGTGGCTCTCATAAAGTTTCCAATAGTAGATGTTCCATCCCCCACTGTTTTCTTGGTGTGGTAGCTTTAGTTATGCCTCATTTTTGCACACATGGCTAAAATGATATGAAAAAATGAATGAATGGTGTGTATATAACACATACGTCATGGTGGGGCTCATAAAGCTTTCACATGTCAATATCTTACAAGTGTTGTACGCTTGAATGGCCACCATTAAAAACTTGGGCCCACTATAATGTTTATTTTCAATCCAACCTATTGATTAGGTCACACAAACTGGATGAAGGAAAAACACTACTAGATTCATCCAATATTAATTTTTATGGCCCTTGGGAGGTTTTTATGGGTGAGCATTCAATTACCACAGTTTCCTATGATGCCGGCCACCTGAGATTTGGATCTGCCTCATTTCTTGGTTCATGCCCTAAAATAAGTCGGAAAAATGGTGGGACAGTATGGATTACATGATTTCACATGGATATTAAAGTGGGCCACCTCATTTTTTTATGACTCATAGCCAATAGCAAAGCCGATTGCCTACTAACCTAAGTAAATTCCGTGAGGCCTACCATAGTGTATATATCTAATTTATGCCGTCCATCCACTTTTTAAAAGTCCGATACTGGGTACAAGCTCAAAATTTTAGCATATCCAATGCCCAAGTGGACAACACTACAAGAAACGGTGTGAATTAAACACTTATGGCTAAAAAAATTTAGGGGATACAGAATTTTTTGGATCAAACTGATATTTTTGTTTTCTCTTCCTCCAAATCTATATGACATTATGAACATGCTAGATGACAAAGAAACAGCAGTGTGGTCCACTTCAGCTTTGGATTTGCTTCAATTTTGGGTTCATGCCCTAAAATGATTTGCAAAAATAGATGGAATGTGTGGATAAGATACATGCATCCACTAGTGGGCCCCACATACTCAGTACACAATGGCAATCGGCTTTTATTCAATGCTAGCAGATGATCCAATCCATTTCATGGATTGTCATGTAAAGCCGCACCAATTGGATGATCCAATCCATCCATTATTTGGCCTTATTTTTTTTTATGATCACTTCTTTTCCAAGCCATCGACGGGATGGTTGATTGCCTTAAAAAGTGATTCTTTAGAATTATAAGCCATCTATGATGGGCCCTAACAAATAGAATTTTGACTTATTTCTTCATCTAAAATGGAATTCATCAATGGTGTGACCCGTCTCACCAATGTGCTTGTTGGACTATAGAACTAGATACCAAACGTAGAAATTGAAGATCTAAATATACCGTGCATATCCTTAGAGTATTATTTGCTAGCCTCTTTATACAATCAATTCATGTTCTTGTATGTGGCAAACATAAAACATTTAGAATATTTATCTACTTAGCTTTATTGGTTATATAGGAAAAATATTAAAATTTTACTAAAAGCATCAAGGTGTGCCAAATTTGGAGATCAATAACAGATTTTGTATAATACTTTAGAAAAGATAGAAATCAGAATGATGTGAGCAAATATAACAAATTGTCAATTTTCAGATATTTTTAATTTATATTTACGAAACAAAGTTTTTGTTAAAAAATTAATTATTTTCAAATAACAGTTTTTTCTCATACAGATTATCAAACAAAAATTTCAATACTTATAAATATTAAAATTCAGCATTTTAAAGCTTTAAACATTTCAATTAATTTTCGGATATTTTTTTTAGTTTACCAAACAGCACGTAAGCCTCACCCAAGATGGTGTGGCCCTTAGTGGGGCCTACATTGACTTATTCTATATTCACACTGTCCATTCATTTTGCCATTATTTTAGGGCATGAGCCAAGCAGATTCAAATCTCAAGTGAACCATTACATAAGAAACAATGGTGATTGAATGCTCCACCATTAAAAACTTCATAAGCCCACTGTAATGTTTTTGTTACGTTTATTTGAAATCCAACCTGTAAATAAGGTCACACAAACTTGGATGAAGGGGAACAAAACAAATACTAGGTTGATCCAAAACTTGTGTGGTCCACAATAAATTTTTAATGGTCAATTATTGAAAAGGAGAGCTTACGATGTCGTAGAGGGGGAGTAAATAGGACAATGCTAAATAATCAAAATAAGTGCTGAATATGTAAATAAAACAAAGATCTCAATTGCTTGAGTATTGAAACCTTGATTTCAAATAATTCGTAGGACAACTTTCACATAAAGTTTTAGGCAGGACAACCTTATTTCACGAATTTCTTTAAAATCATAACCTTAAACTTGCGAGAGTAAATAAAATAATTATAACGTTCGCCACTCAACTGAAATTAAATACATTCAATCCACCATAAATAAAAATAAGGCATTCACCACATGGCACAAAGAATTATAGTGGTTCGGTATTTTAAAAACAACCACACTACTCCACTCCCAAAATTACTTCCCTTGTAATTTTGGCTTTCATTACGAAAAAGTTTTCTCAGGGTCACCTTAAAAACCTTACACAATTCTTGTGATTTTCACGGGCTATCATAATAAAAACTCAAACTGAGATTTTACCAAGCTATCTCAGACAAAACCTTAAATTGAGATTTTCACAGGAGATCTTAAAAAAAAAAACTTAAAAGAGTTTAAAGAATGTATACTTATCTTCACTGTAGAAGATGTAGTAGAAGCTTTTAGCAGAATAACCTCTTTCTTGAATGTAGATGGTGCCGTGTTCAATCAGACAAAAAGGGTCTAGGGTTCTACTGATTTTAATTATGTTAAACTCAAAAAGCTACTTAAATTAATTCTCTTAGATCTCAAAAGAAGAGTATAGTTTACTCTCTTAGATTAAACTTGAAAGATCTCAGATAAAAGGAAATTGAAAAAGCTATTTAAATTAAATTATAAATACCATCCAATAACTTGCTAATAACTTGGGATTTTTTCTCTCTTGCAGAAGAATTCTGATAAATAACTTGTGTAATTCGAAATGAGAGAAGAACTCAATTTATAGGTAAAGAAGTTGGAACTTTGGTTAGCCTGAGTCAGGCTTCGACTAGCCTAAGTTCAGCGGATTCGGTTCAACGGTTTTCAGATTGCGTGGGATAAGGATTATCCAAAATTCGGATGGCCTGAGGTCAACTTCGGCTGGCCGAATTCCAAAAGATGATGCTGCTAGAATTTGACCCAAACTTTCTCCAGCTAGTCGAATTTCAAGCTCAGGCTAGCCGAACCAAAACTCGGGCTAGCAAAATTTGCAATAAAAAATTGTTATTGCTTAGGGCATGAAGTTGGGCTGGCCGAATCAAAAGTTAGGGTGGCCAAATTCCAGGAAAAACAAGTATAAAAACCCATATTTAAACAATTTTGAAAGCACATAGTCCTAAGGTCTTTCTAAGGTTTTATAACACCTGAGATATATCAAATATTTAATTCTTCTTTGACTTGAAGTTAGTCTCGGACCTCATCTTGAATTTGAGCTCGATCTTTTCTTGAACATTGGTCAATTTTGAGCTTAATCTTCTCTTGAACATAAGCTGATCTTGAGCTTAATCTTCTCTCTATAAACTGATTTTATCTTTACAAAATTTAACAACTTATGTGTGCTCAACATCTTAGCACTTACAATTACCACCGTTTCCTAAGGTATGGTCCACATGAAATTTGGATCTGCTTCATTTTTGGGTCCACGACCTCAAATGATATGATGAAATGGATGGACAGTGTGGATATAAAATAAATATATCAAGTTGGGCCATGGTAGGAGCCTTACTTAATTGGATCCCTTACCGAGATGAAAATCTATCCTTTGGAGTCAGGTGATGAAGTGATTTTGTAAATGGGGGCCTACCGCTTACATTCGACGAATGTCCTGCATCGATGGAGCCGATTCCTCGGGAGCACCTATTGACTGTTGTCCGCGGCGCCTATAGCAGCCCAGTTTTGTGGGTCTACTCACGTTGTGTTAGCATCCACTCCGTTCATCAGACTTGTCTCTTCACGACCTATCGTGGAATGGAAAAGATCAGCTAGATCCAGATCCAGAACTTAGGTGAGCCAAACCACAGTGGCCAGGGATGCCCATCAAACATAGAGTGTGAGGTTTACCGTGTTCTATATATGACATCCAACACTTGAATTGGGTAGGATTGACAAGGATGAAGAGGCATAACAAAAATTAGGCTGATTTACGGTAATGGACGGTGGACATGAGGGAGGGTAGCACAAGAATGGACGGAGTGGATATTGTTAACGCTAAAACCTGGGTGAACAGATTTGATCTGGTACAAAAGCAAGTCCACCAGTGTATCATCAAAGACAAGATATAGAAGACCTCATGTGCTGATCAAGGTTGTAAACCCTCATATACCTAAGTAAGGAAAAGTAGACTCGGTTGAAAAAAAAAAAAAAAAGAACGTTAGGGGTTTTGTTACTTACCCCCTTTGATCATAGTGGAACTACTTCTAGGATCTATCCGGCTATGTCAAGATATGTGTATTATGTGAGATTCGTGGGATTTACTAGAATCACTGAAAAATCTTATTTGAATACAAATCTTCCCATAAATTTATCACCGAGCCTACCTCGATCAGCGTGATCTTCCGATAAAATCATATCGGATCTGCTCTCTTAGTTTGAGGCGGGATTTTCTCGGAGATCCTTGTCCCACCCTGGCTGTGATCAATCTGCTCAGCTCGGGTGATGGCTCTTACAACCGAGCTCCGCCTCAGGTAACTCAGCTTGGGGTCGACTCAGGGACCGATTTTGTTGTTAGAAGAATTATTAACTATATCTGCTGAGCTTTATGCCTTATGGGAAGTTTGTTGTAGCATTTATTAGTTAGCCCAGCTCTACAACATTTTCTCTGTGATCAGTTACATTTTCGTGTAGTGGACTAGTTCAATTTCCCTCATAATCGTTGCCTCCCACTTCCGAGCTCATCATGCACATGCTTAGGAAATAAGAGCTTAAATTAGTCTGGAAGTGCGGGAACTGAATTTTAAATTTAAGTAGCCCTGTTTTTTTTTAAATTTTGAGTTGAGTCTAAATTTGTTGTTTGCTGACCAGGATGGGAGCTAAAAAGCGACGCCAGATGCGAAATTCGAAAGGAGCATGATAACAGTCGTGAGATACGAGGGGACATGCATTAATGACAAGATGTCGTTTAGATCCTAAACGAATCATGGATGGGCAATTGGCACTCGAGCCATCATTTCCTTGCTTGGGCTAACCTTGTGCTACCACGTGGAGGGGGCACGTCAGTCGAAGTGTCTCCTCGGGCTCACATGGCATCAAGCAGGAGTAAATGCGCTGTCCCGAGGATTCTATAAATACTATCATCCCCACCTCTTCGTTCATTAGTCTATTTTATGAAGCTCGAGCTCTACCTACCAAAGTCTTGCCTTCGCCCCGATCTAAGAGTTTTGTCTTCTACGGAGCTTTTTCCGGTATGCTTAGGAACTATTTCTCCCTCTCTCCATTTCCATTTTTTTCTGTCTTTTAAGGAAGGTTCTGAGGCTGCCACTATCTTTGGTGCCTTTCATGATGAGTCAGTGGGCAGTAGCTCAGATTCCCGGTCTGCACCATCATCAGAGTCCAGGTCTCAAGAGCCCACCCCTTCACTTAAGGCGAAACCATGAATAGAGGTGGAGCTATGAACAGGGGAGGCCTCCTCGCGACAAGGAGATTCAACCTCCTTATCCTCTAGGGATATGGCCCATATGGCTAGCATTTTTATGTCTAGGCTGAGGACAGCTGACCTATGTGCCCTCCGGTCAGAGTACATGATTCCCAGCTTGGTGGGGCTTTGTCTTCCTTAAGTTGGAGAACTTCCTGGCTAACCTCCTGCGAGGGAGGATGAATTTTACTCGATTTTCTTTGCGTTCAGTCTTCTCATGCCTTTTCATCCGATGGTGTTCCATCGGCTCAGGGTCGCCCTGGGGTAGCTAAATCCTAATGTGTGGCGAGCTGTCTTCGGCTACTGCATTCTCTGGCAGCAGGTCAACAACTCCGAGCTCACTATAGATAAGCTCTTCTTCTTATACCAGGCTAAGAGCATTCCTGGATCAAAGCTAGTATTATTTTTCTTCATGATCGGGCAAGGGCCAGGCCATTATCACCAATAATTCGTCCTTAAACAAAGGCTGAAAGGAAAAGTGGTTTTTCATGACTAGAGAATGGGAGGCCCCTACAGAAAAGCTAGGAGGATTAAATGCTCGAGTTCATACCTCCTTTGCCCTCCTAGGTCGGAGCACATGCCAAGCTGCTATACATAGTTTTTTTTTTTTCTTACTATGTGTAGATGTCTGATATGCCTTTTCCTCTTTTTACAGCCTTTCCTAGGTCTCAACCCAGTCTCTCTGCCTCTCTCCTACGCCAGATCAAGATCGTCAGAGAGAGACTAGTGGCTTAGTAGTTTGGGCTTTCTCCAGTGGCTCCAGTGGGTGAGTTTTGTCCTCTATTGTCTTCCTGCTCGATTAGGTTGTAATTTTAACTCACTTTTGCTCTTATTCATTATAGAGATGTCGGGTCGCTCACAACCGAAGAAGAGGAAGATGTCGGCTGCCACCGAGATTGATCAACTGAAGGCCACTACCAAGAAGTCAACTCTGGTCGCTTCAGCTCGGCCCTTCACTGTTGGTGCATTTGTAGGCAGGTTTGCTCCTCATGCAGTAGAACAGGCAGTGGCCAAGGTGACCCCTAAGATTCCTTCACTAGTCTCCCAGGTGGAGACTGAGACTGTCACTTCTCCCATGAAGTGCTAAGTGGCGGCTAGCTAGGGGCGAGGTGGCTGTTATGTCAACTCATTACCCTCCCCGGGACGCCCATCTAAGGGAGGTGGTGGACCTTAACACATCTCCTTCGTTCATCGAGCAAAACCGAGCCAAGGCAGTTTAAACACATGAAGGTGTGTCTGAGCACCAGAATTCAGCCTCCAAGGGCACAACAATAGGAGGAGCTTCATCCTCCTCTATCTTTAGACACTTAGCCATGCTAGTGAGCTAGGGACGGAGTTATGTCCTCGAAGAAGATGTGAACTCGATGTTCTCTCTTCATCCTGACCTCCTCCTTGGGGTGATGGTGGCTCCGCATATCAAGGTGAACCCTGTGATCATAACACTAGGGTCGGGTCCCCTATTTTTTCTTTACACACACACACACACACACACACACACACACACACACACACTTGACTCCCTTATTTTTGTAGGGTGCCCTTAGGTCCTTGCGGTTCATTAGTTCTCGCTCGACCTAAAGGCCTAGATCAACGACGCAAAATGGAAGCTTGATGCTGTTAGGGTCGAGATACAGACTAGGTCCTTGGAGCTGGTGTTGGCCATGAAGGCCCAGGTGGAGCTTTGTGTAGAAACCGAGGTCTTTCAGGATGCCTTAAGGGTATTCTTGGAGGAGCACGAGGCTAGTGCTTCCCAAATGGTGACAAAACAGTGTGAAAAGGCCGACCTGACAGCAAGAGTCGCTCAATTGGAAGCATTGACCATCAAGGCTGGCGCTCGTGTGGCTGAGGTGGAGGCTAGGATTGCCAAGGTGGAGGCACGGTCGAGGGAGGTCGAGGCTAGGGCGGCTGAGGTTGAAGTCAGAGTGTTGGTGAGGGAGGCGGTCGCCATGGAGGCTTATAAGGCCACATAGGGGCATACTATTGAGCTATAGGAGACCTTTAGCGTTGGCTTCTACAACTGTCGGGTGGAGGTTTAACGCCGGTTTCCTGAGCTTGACCTGGCCTATTTAGATGAGGATACAACCTCTGGAGTTGAAGATGCCGTCGAAGTCCCCGAAGTGGTCATCGCTCATAAGGTAAAGGAAGCTCCACATCCCTAGGCCTTTTTTATTGTTTATTCTATTCTTTTTTTAAACAATAGTTCTGTACATTTTTCAAACTTAATGAAGAAGGAATTTTTGCTCAAAACCTTTGTCCTGTTCATGTTTGGGATATGTTGTGTTGCTTGTTGCCCTATTGGCTCCCCTACATAACCCTGAGCTTGGTCCATTCGAGCCCAAGCATAGGGTAGTAGAAATTGATTAAGTATTGGGTCTTTTAGTGGTCTCCTGTAACGCCCCGGTTTTCCCGAACCCGAGTACGCGACCCACATTCCAAAAACCCAGGAGTTAACTAAAGGTAATGGAAATCAATGAGTAAATCAAAGTGTAAATAGCGGAAAAAGAAACATAATATATATCCAAACCAACATACGAACAATATTATGGCCCACTCAGCTGGGGGCCAATTACATAACCTCTCAAATTCCTAAATGTACTAAAAATAAAATAAAGAGCTAGTCTACTGGTTTAGCCCAAAATAGGCGGCCGCCTCCTGCTGCGGTTCCTCAATGTAGAGTTCCTCCTCGACCACCACTGCTACCAGGTCAGCCGCGTACTCACCAATTCTTATACCTGTGTCCTCTGTACGGTTGAACATTGATGAATGAGTGGCCAGCTCAGTGTAATCTCCCCTTAATATTACACACCGCCTCCCTAAACAAGGAATAACATAAAAACATATAGACAAACTAGAACACAGTATATATAGTCTTATTATATGCGTGGATGCGTGAATTCACTCGTTGTCCCGGGTAAAACATCCAGACGAACATTTGGGCTCGTCACCCATGAATATGACTGGTCATCAGTGCAACATTCAGCGTAATCGCATGGGCATGATGATCCAAGTCATCATCATAAGTCGAATGACTGGTCATTAGCGCAACACTCAACATAATCGCATGGGCATAGTGATCCAAGCCATCGTAATATGCCATGTATGCATGATTAGCCGAGTCATTATTAATCCGATTGTAACCAGCCAATTTATATAAGCTCACAGTCACTATGGGGAGCGCATGGCCTAGTGTAGGCTGACGGCCCGAGCATAGTGTCCCATGACCACCATCCCCGGCCCATGAGACTACCGCCTTAGGGGTGTGTAGAGCCCACCAATATGTGGTCAATCGATTCAATGAGACAACCCAAATCCTCATGTCAGGGGTCTACTCACATCACAGCTCGTTCAGTCACACCCCAAGCACAAACTCTCCCTATTAGGACTTCTCATGGAGAGATTTCAACAGTATGTGTATCACATCATCATATTAGCAATATAGATCTTAACATAAAAAGGGAATGATGAACGATACACATACCAATACACACTAACAGAGTTAACATGAGATACATGACATGAACAGTTAGATTATTTACTTAGGCAGTTTAGAGTAGTCAAGAGCCTAAACAATAGTAAACATGAGACTTATGTTAAATAGATAGGTTAAGTAAATGCAGTCCATTCCCATACATAGTTTATTATTAGTCTAACTAGCCATTAAGTTAATAAAGCTGCTATTTCTAGTCTAGTTAGGGATGAAAAACTTAAGGGGAAGAAAATCATCACCTATAGGGTTGTGTTTGCGAACTCGGTCCAAGTCTTCTTGCGGCCCGAGGTCACTCAAGGAATCTCCTATAATCACAGTTTATATTTGTCAGGTATTCCCATGGTTTTGTCCAACCAACATGAAGGTTAGAAGGAGTACAACAACAAGGCCTTTTAGGCTTATGTTAGGCTCATCATATACTTATTCAAGTAGGGTGGCCTGACCGACTTAAGCTCATCCTTACTATGGGTTGAACTAGGCTTCACACGTGGATCTCATATACATCAGGTGGGTCCCAT
The DNA here is from genome assembly GCA_021015155.1 of Magnolia officinalis. Taxonomy (NCBI): domain Eukaryota; kingdom Viridiplantae; phylum Streptophyta; class Magnoliopsida; order Magnoliales; family Magnoliaceae; genus Magnolia; species Magnolia officinalis. The sequence goes on along the minus strand of JAJHSJ010000016.1, from coordinate 13,399,552 downwards.
GGATGTCTGCACCATTTACGCCGTTTATCTATTTTAAGAGATCATTTTGGAATATTTTCCTAAAGATGAATCATATCAAAAGGTCATCTAGACTATATCACAGTAATAGTGAAGATAATGGTTTCCATGGTTTAAACCACACAGGGCCATCATAACAGTTATTTTCCATCCAATCTTTTTGTAAGGTCACAAAGACCTGAATTTGTTGGAAAACAAATATCATATCGACCCAAAACTCCTATGTACCCAAAGGGTTTCAAGGGTAGCCATCCCATCCCCAACTATTCACTGCAGTGCAGCCCGCCTGATAACTAGGTCTGTCTTATTTTTCTTCCCAGCCCAAAGACGACCTCACCAAATGGATGGAGGGTTTGGATGAATCACATTCATCAAGGTGGTGCCCACATACGTGGCCCACCAAAGAATTTGATTCCACTTCATTTTTCGTCAGTTGGATACATGGTTTAAATGTAACATATACATATTAAGGTGGGCTCCACAAAACTTGCTGACATCACAGCACCGGCATTTTGCTACTGGGCAACGTACACTAGTCAATCTGCTTGGTGGGTCCCACATATGGCCCATTGTTTTGAGATGGTGGGGCCCACTGAGATTCGAATCCCTTGTAAAATGGAGTGGCCCACCCGATTTTCTTTCGAACGTGGCCCGCCTGACTTCAGCAGGGTGCGGCCCACATTTTGGATGACATAGATGAAACATATACAGTGTGTGGGACCCACAGAGTTGCTGACTTGGATGCAGCAACTGCTGCTGCTACAGTGGCATGTTGGCCCACCGTCCAGACAGTGGACGGCTGGGACAAAACACATACTTCATGGTGGGTACCCACCGCCCAGTAATCTAGACGGTGAGGATAGGGAATACTTACATCAAGGTGAGTCCCACGTGGGGCCCACCACTTATGGTATATCACATATATGAATAAATATATATGTATATTTATATATAGTAATATTATATTTAAAATACTATAGCTGCTGTTAGCTGCTAACGTCGAGCACTGGACGTCGCTGAGGGACGTCCAACCGAGGGTCCCTATCTGGATGTAACGTCCCTGATGGACGGTCCAAATACAAGTGGCCCATGATGGCCTATCATTAGTGCAACCCACCAGCATTTGGTGGGGTCCACGGTCAGAGCATGGCCCACAGTCAGGGCAGCCCACTCGCGTTGGATGAGGCCCACCCGTGATTTTTGCAGGGCCCGTTGTCAGAGCAGCCCATCAGCTGTAAGGCCTCTGTTGCAGGTTGTTTCGAAAACTGTTTTCGGCCAAATTTCTGGCTTAAACATGGCTCGTTTCCCACCAGATTTCTAACCTAGACATCAGCCATTAATTGGCTTGGCCTAGGCCTGAAACAGCGCTGCAATATGGTCTGGTTTTCGACTAGAAAAATGCCACTGTATTGGCTTGATTTCTGCCTAAGATATGGCCATTGTTTGGCCTGTTCTAGCTCAAAACAGGGCCGTTGTATGGCCTGATGGACGGTCCGTTTCCAGCTCTAACCAGAGCCATTAGATGGCCTGATTTCCGCCCGAAATACAGCCACCATCTTACATGGCTTCGGTTCGAAAACATCGTCGTATCTCAGCCAAGACACAACCATCGATTGGCTTGGCCCCGGACTTTGCTCACTGGCTCATTAGAACTTGGCATGGCCTGTCTTCATGGCTTGAAGGAGGCCGGCCATGACTCTTGTATTGGCATCCATGGTTAAAGAAGAAGGAAGAAAAATGAGAGAGATGGGCTCTTACCTGCTTCTCTCAAGCTGAAACAGAGGGTCAGTCTCCCTGTTTTTTTTTTTTTTTTTTTTTTTTTTTCTTTCTTTCTTTCCACTCTCTTTCCTCTCTCCTCCCTCTCTCCTTTGCGCCCATCCCAAGGGCTACAGGGTCCCATATATATAGCCATGGAGGGAGGAACTTCGACAGCTGGATGAGGCCCATCGGACGGTCAACAGCCGACTTCCAAAAAGGGAAAGGTTCCCTTGCCTTTTTCTTACTACGGGTGGATGTCCTGCCATTCCTGGAAAAGGAAAAAAAACATCCGTTTATGGACGGATGGATGAGGTAGCTAGATCATCCCGATCGTGGGCCACCAAGGTGGTTGCAGATGGGCCCACCATCGTGGATCTCTACCGCATGAGGGATTCTTAGTGGCCCTGCTCGATTTCCCACGCCCCTATGCACGAACCCAAATTGTTATACGGTTATGGTCGGACGGGGCCCGTGAACCAGATGGATAGCTTGGATTGATCAGAAAGTGGCCTGGGTGAGCCACTTTGGAGCTCAAAGGTGTCGGTTTAAATCTCCAGATGGTGGGAGATTTTTTTTCCATTTGCAAAGGGCTTGGTCAAAGCTTGTTTAACCGCGCCAGAGGTTTTGATGCACTTCGCGCACAAGTGTTTTCAGTGCACACGCATCGTGTAGGGGCCCACTGAAACGTCAGTATCATAATCCACTCCGTCCATTCACATTGGGCACCCTACATAAGGATCCTGGTCTACTTTGGGCTGATGGTGAGGCCCAGGTGGACCGTTACCCTCTTCTTTGGGGCTATTATTAGCTCATATGACACGATTTGTTGATCGGGTGGGCCTAATACTGATTTTCAATGGTTAAATGGGGCTTTGTAGTGCAACGACAGTTTGGTTGGTTGCTAGTTAACCCTCAAGGGTCGTTAGTGGATGCCTTGCCCCCAATATGACTTAGGTAGATTGATCTATAAGTTTATCTTGAGGAGTTCGTCTAGTCTTACCTCCCTGTTTGGTGTCGAGTTAAGCTTGACTCCTATTGACCCTGATAGATGGCCTCGATGTTAGCTGGGAGTCCCATCCTGTACATGTCAAAATTTTAAGTCGCCTAGTATTTTAGGCTTGGTTGATGCAGGTTTTAAGGTTAGGTAACACCCGTGTACTAGGGGTAGGGGGTGTTACGGTTTACCCCCATAAAAGAAAATTTCGTCCTCGAAATTACCTGTGGTATGCCACTGAACAGGTACGGGTACTTTTCCCTAACCTCTACTTCTCGTTCCCATGTCGCTTCCTCTTTCCCGTGATGTGACCAAAGACCCTTGACTAGAGGTATAGTCTTTGTCCGCAAGACCTACTCCTTGTGGTCCAAGATACGGATAGGTTCCTTGGTGTAAGAGGCATTATCTGTCAGCTCAATCTGCTCCCAGCTAACGATGTGCGACTCGTCTGGTGTATACTTATTCGGCATGGATACTTGAAAGATGTTGTGAATACCGACCAGTGCAGTAGGTAGTGTAAGGCGGTATGCTACGGCCCCCACATGATCCAGAAATTCAAAAGGCCAGATGAAACGCGGCACTAGCTTCCCTTTCTATCTGAACCTCATCAGACCCTTTATAGGTGACACTTTTAGAAATGCATGGTCACCGGTCGCAAACTCCAGGTCGCATCATTGATTATCTGCATAGCTCTTCTGTCTGCTTAGGGTGGTACGCTGACATTTCTTGACCACGTTAAGGACCTGAGTAGTAGCTTGGACTAGCTCGGGACCTAACAAGCTTCTTTCTTTGATTTCTGCCCAACACTGAGGGGCTCAGCAAGGGCGACCATAGAAAGCCTCATACAGTGTCATGCCTATGCTAGACTGAAAACTGTTATTGTACGCGAATTCTGCCAGTGCTAGGTGATCGTCCGAGTTGCCCTGAAAGTCTAGGACGCATGCCCTCAGCATATCTTCTAGAATTTGATTTACCCTTTCAGTTTGTCCGTCTGTCTGAGGGTGGAACGCTATACTAAACTTGAGTTCTATGCCCAATTCTTCCTGCAGCCTCTTCCAGAAGGCAGAAGTAAATCTGGAGTCTTGATCTGATATAATTTCTCGCAGAACTCCGTAGGATCGCACGACTTCCTGGATGTATAACTTTGCCAAATTATCGGTGGAATTTGTCATGCGGATCGGGAGGAATCTGGCGGCTTTTGTCAACCTATCAACAATGACCCAGATTAAATCATGTTTCCTCTGTGTCCTAAGAAGACCAGATATAAAGTCCATAGAAATGTTGTCCCATTTCCATTCGGCTAGAGGTAGCGGATGGAGGAGGCCAGCAGGTTTGGATGCTCAGCCTTGATCTTTTGGCATACCATGCACTTCCCCACAAAGTCGGCGATGTCCCTCTTCATATTACTCCACTAGTACTGTCTTTTCATGTCATTATACATCTTAGTACTTCGTAGATGGATAGCTAACTTGGAATGGTGGGCTTCTACCATTGCTTCCTTCCTCAATTTGGCATCGTTTGGAATGCATACTCGTCCCTGATGCCAAAGACCGTCGTCGCTACTAACCCTCCAGTCCGGCATTTCCTTGTTCTTACACCTTTCTTTTATTTTGACTAGCCATTCATCTTGGTCCTGAGTGGAGATCACATGACGAACTAGGGTCGGCTCCGCAGTCAATAGAGCCACATACGCATCGAGTTCATCGAGGGTGAGTTGGATATCAAAGTCCTGTACGAATTCCATCATCTTCCACTCCTTGATCATCAGAGTGGCTACTAGCTCATGTTTCTTCTTCCGACTCAGAGCATTGGCTACAGAGTTTGCCTTGCCAGGGTGGTATGAGATTTCAAAGTGGAAATCTTTAAGAGCCTTCATCCACTGATGCTAGCGCATGTTCAAGTCCTTCTACGTGAATATGTACTTCAGGCTCTTGTGATCGCAGAATAAATGAAAATCCTTTTTGTACAGGTAATGCCTCCATATCTTCAAGGCAAATACCACAGCTACCAATTCCAGGTCATGGGTGGGTAGTTCTCCTCGTGCTTCTTCAATTGGCGAGAGGCATAAGCGATCACTTTATCGTTCTACATCAGAACATAGTCGAGGCTCAATTTTGGGGCATCATTGTATACCATGAACTTCTCCCCTTCTTGTGGGAGAGTGAGCACCGACGCAGAAGTCAATCTCATCTTCAACTCCTGGAACGCCGCTTCTGCATTCTCGTCCCATGTGAACCGAGCATTCTTCTTTGTCAGTTGAGTGAGCAGTCGTGCGATTCTAGAGAACTCCTTAATAAAGCGTTGGTAGTACCCGACCATGCCTAAGAAACTCCAAACTTCAGTCACTGTAGTGGGTTGCTCCCACTTAGATATTGCTTCCACCTTAGCTGGATCGACCGCTATTCCCTCTGCCTTCACTACGTGTCCCAAGAATTTTACTTCCTTCTCCCAAAACTCACATTTAAACAACTTATCATACAGTTGGTTATCCTTTAGCGTACTTAGGACCATACGCAGATGTCATCATGAACATGATTATAAACCGATCTATGTAAGGCATGAAGACTCGGTTCATAAGGTTCATAAAAATTGCCGGAGCATTCGTGAGACTGAAAGACATCACCAGGAACTCGTAGTGCCCATAACGAGTCCTGAAGGCCGTTTTTGGGATGTCCTTATCCCTGATCCTTAACTGGTGATAACCTGATCACAGGTCTATTTTGGAGAAGTATTTGGTGTCTTTCAACTAATCAAATAGATCATCAATACACGGTAGGGGATATCTGTTCTTGATCGTTACATCGTTCAGTCTTGTGTAGTCTATACATAGGTGCATCGACCCGTCTTTCTTTTTAACAAAGAGGACCGGCGCCCCCCAGGGAGAAACGTTAGGACGGATAAAACCCTGAGCTAGTAGCTCATCAATCTGACTCCTCAACTCTTCCATCTAGCAAGGAGGCATGTGAAATGGAGGGAGTGATATAGGAGCAGTCCCTGGCTTGAGGTCAATGCAGAAGTTTATCACCCTTCTAGGAGGTAGCCCTAGTATTTCTTGAAATACCTCAGGGAATGGTCGGACTACCGGTATTTGTTTAATGGTGACTCCCATTGACTCAACTTCCTCTAGAGCCTGCAAGCTTTCAAAGTCTTGGTGTCTGCCCCTCCCTTTCAAAGTGAAAGAGTGCTGTCCTGGGATGGATATAGTCATTGTTTTATCGCGACAATCCATTACTGCACGCACCAGCGTGAGCTAGTCTATCCTAAGGATGATGTCAAACTGCCGGACAGGCATGACAATTAGGTCCATGACAACCTCGCGATTTACGAGCGTGATGGGGCATGCCCTACATACCTTATTATTTTCCACAAACTTGCCCATAGGTCAACTAAGGGAACATGCATCCTAGTGTGTTCAAAGCTAGTTTAGATGCAATGGAAGAATCAATAAAGGATAGAGTTGCACCAGAATCGAAAAGAGTAAGTACATGGGTACCGTTGATATGGGCAGTACCATGGATGGTCTGCAAGGGGTCCTGCTCTTCTTCTATAGCGGCAACGGTGTATATCCTAGGCTGGGGAGCTCTCTGCTCAGCTGGGGGCCTCTGTCTGGGCTGTTGAGGCCTCGACGCTTCCCTAGCTGCCAGCTGGTTTTGCGGTGGTCGGTTCATTCGGAGCGGAATATCTGATCTCGCATTTTCTGGAAGCAATTCTAGGTGTTGTGGTTTACCTTTTCACAATAACCGCAACCTCCGCGAGGAGGCAAAAGTGGTGCTCGCGCGAATAGCTATTTGGATCTCCCTACAGGGATGGGCGGAGTAGGAGATGCCTACCTCGACCGGACCGGGGCGTCTCATGCAGGAAGGCGGGAGCGAATGACACGCTCAAAGTCCTTTTCCACCTGCATCACCTTATCCACCAGTTCTGGGAAGTCTACAAAATCCCAGGTGCATAGCTGAGATTGTATCCCAGGCTTTAGCCCTTCCTTGAACTTCTCCAGCTTATACTCCTCGTCTTCGAGGGCCTTTGGTACGTACCGAGACAATGCGTTGAATCTTGCCTCATACTGGGCGACCGTGAGGCTCCCTTGCTCCAGTTTTAAGAACCGCACGATCTTTTCACTTCGACAGGACCGCAGAAAGTATTTTTCTAGGAATTTTGTCTTGAATCCAGCCCATGTCCAAGAGTAGGTGGCCAGGACACTTCGCTGCAGGCTTTTCCACCAATTCTTTGCCTCCCCTTCTAATAAGTATGTGGCCAAGCTCACCATCTGTGAGTCAGTACATTTCAAGGGTCACATTATTTTGAAAATCCTTGCCAACTAGGCTCTACCTACACTGGGTCTGCTGCCCCTTCAAATGTCAGCGGCCGAAGCTTTTGGACCCACTCAAAGATATCTCCGCCCCTGCTATACTTTCCCGAGACGCCTCCCTACGGTTCCTGCTCCTCAAGGACTTCATCATTAGCATGTGAATGTCCTACTGCTATTTGGCGAATGCGTCTTGTTGTTGTTGCATGGTGGCGGCCATTTGCGTAAAGGCCGTAAAGGCTACTGTTCCCATGGGCGTATCTGCATATACGTTGATCGAGGGTTCAACTGAAGGCGTTCGCCACTCAAAGTATTGTGAGGGCAGTCCTGATGGGATGACTTGAGGGGAAGGAGAATTTCTTATAGCTTTTGACCCTGTATCCTCATTCATCACTCCAGGCGGGAGACCTGGTGTGTAAACAGGACTGCGCTCTCGCCGGCGCTCTGTCGATAGACTTCCTGCAAGATTAGATTTTTGTGGTTCAGGAAATAGAAGGGAGAAGAACGGTTCCTAGCCAGTATGAAACATTCAGAGAGCTTGACAATTGCATGGCGAGGGAGTTCATCCTTCAATCAGCATTTTTGGTTTGGATTCTCCAAGGGGGCTAAGGTTTTTGTTTATAAATTTGTTATCTCCTAGGGGATTCTAGGTGATTCATATGTTAAATCCTTCTTACTAGTCGGGATCTCTCCACAAGCTTAATATTCATTATTGCTAATGCCTAAGGGGCCTAAGTGTTCTTGTTTCTATGTTCATTCATCCTAGCTATTTTTCTAAGGGAAAGTTTCTAAGTTCTGCGTAAGTTAATCTCTTAAGATTCATACATTGGTCCCACAGCCAGGCTGTCACATATTCCGATTTGATACCAACTTGTAACGCCCCAGTTTTTCAGAACCCGAGTACGCGACCCGCATTCCAAAAATCCAGGAGTTAGCTAAAGGTAATGGTAATCAATGAGTAAATCAAAGTGCAGACAGTGGGAAAAGAAACATAATACATATCCGAACCAATATACGAACAATATTCTGGTCCACTCATGACGCAGGGGAGGACGTGAGGTCGAGCACCATCTTCCTCAAGAGGATAACTATTCCGAATCCACGGAACTTCTCTGGACTCCTCACAGAGACTTCTCGAATCCACGAGAAAAGAGAGTAGAAAATAGAAATTAAGTCTAAATAAATTCGAAATAGCTTAATTAAATCATAAAAACGAGTTCACAACCCTTTAAATAAGGGTACTAAGCAATGGAAAAGAAATCAGAATCAAACTACAACTAGGACTCCTAGAATTCGCGACTTACTATAAATAGTAAACTTACTATTTATAGACGGTCGTGATGTCTACTAGTGCGCAAGGTTTTCGGCCAAAAATAGTAAGTGTCTATTTGGCTTCACCAACCCGTTCTCCTAATTATTCTAAGCTCTTTTCACGTTGGGCGCAACTCCTAAAGCCCGACGGATGAAGAGTTATAAGCAAACTAAAACTTACTATTTATAGTAAAAACGAAATTGAAACAGGGAAACGACCATCAAATCAGGGGTTTCTCGCAATTTCGAGCATCGCAACCCAGCATAGCTGGGTTGGTTGGCTAAAGTAGCTCGTTCTACCCCAAAATCATATATTTTTCGTCGGCTAACTCATCCCGGATTGCGAGATACGCCTGATTTAAGGTCTGATGGTCCAGATCACTTCTGTCGCCGATCGGGCATTTTCTGATCCATCTTTGCCATGTAATTGTCCGCGACCCGCTCTACATCAGTCTCCTCCACTTCAAAAGAACTCGTCCTCGAGTTATCATTATGCGCTGGTTCATGATACTCAGTCAGGTCCGCAACATTGAAAGTTCGTGAGATCGCCATATCATCTGGAAGATCAACAACATAAGCGTTGTCATTGATCTTTCAGATGATTGGTACCGGTTCAATCTTTTTATTCTTCAACTTGTTGTACGTTCCGGTCGGAAATCTTTCTTTGCGCAGATGGACTATTACTTGGTCGCCCACCTCGAACACTTTCTGTCGCCGATGCTTGTCCGCTTGCTCCTTGTACTTTTCGTTCGAGGCATGTAGCTTGTTCTGTACCTCCGCATGAATGCCCATGATTTTGTCTGCCATATGTTCTGCTGCAATGCTCATGCCTGGGAGCTTGGGCAGAGGGACCAAGTCTAGTGTATGGCGAGGTACTCGTCCGTAAATAACCTGGAACGGGGATTTTCCTGTCGAGCGATTCACCATGTTGTTGAATGCAAACTCCGCTTGAGACAAGGCCAAATCCCACTGCTTCGGTTTTTCTCCTGAAATACATCGAAGGAGGTTTCCCAACGTGCGATTCACAACCTCAGTTTGACCGTCAGTCTGTGGGTGGTACGCGCTGCTGAACTGAAGGCGTGTATCGAATCAAGTCCACAAAGTCCGCCAAAAGTGGCTTATGAACTTCGTGTCACGGTCAGAAGTAATAGTCTTGGGAACCCCGTGTAGCCGCACAATTTCTCTGAAGAATAGATTTGCCACGTGTGTTGCATCGAGAGTCTTCTTGCATGGAATAAAGTGCGCCATCTTGGAAAAACGATCTACTACCACGAACACCGAATCCATGCCGCGTTGTGTTCGTGGGAGACCAAGCACAAAGTCCATAGATAATCCTCCCAAGGGCCGTCAGGCACGGGTAACGGGGTGTAGAGGCCCGTATTATGAGATTGCCCTTTGGAAGTCTGACAAATATAACAGCATTGGACTGCCTTTCCCACATCACGTACTAATTGCGGCCAGTAATACCGTCCTTCCACAAGAGCTCGCGTCTTGTCTCGCCCAAGGTGTCCACTGAGGCCACCTCCATGTAGCTCTTGGATTATCTGTTCCCTTAGCGAACTCTTTGGGATACATAGTCGATTTCCCTTAAAAAGGAACCCGTCTTGTATATGTAAGTCACCGGGGTGACCTTCCTGACATCTAACCCATGCGTCCTTGAAGTCATCGTCGTCGGCATATATGTCTTTGAGGCGATCGAACCCGACAACTTCATTGCTCATAGTGATTAACAAAGTTGCACGGCGACTCAGCGCATCGGCTACTTTGTTCTGTTGCCCTGACTTATGCTTTAGCACGAATGTGAATTTCTGCAAAAATGAGATCCATCTAGCATGCACGTGGTTAATGTTAGCTTGACTATTAATAAACTTGAGGGCTTGATGGTCCGTGTAAAGTATGAATTCTCTTTGAATCAAATAATGTCGCCAGTGTCGCAGTGCCTGGACCACCGCGTACAACTCGATCTCATATGTAGACCACTTCTTACGTGCATCACTAAGTTTCTCACTGTAGAAGGCTACCGGCCTACCTTCTTGAGACAAAACTCCCCCAATCCCGACATATGAGGCATCACATTCGACTTCAAACAGTTTGTCGAAGTTGGGAAGTACAAGAACCGGGGTCGTGGATAATCTGCGCTTGATTTCGGCAAAGCTCCTGTCGGCTTCGTCAGTCCACTGAAACTGCCCTTTCTTCATGCAATCTGTGATCGGTGACACAATGCTACTGAAATTTTTCACGAACCGACGATAGAATGTCGCTAGTCCATGGAAACTTCGTACTTCGTAAATATTTTTGGGAACCGGCCATTCTCTGATTGTCTTCACCTTTTCCTCATCCACTCGAATGCCCGTGGATGTAACCACAAAACCCAGAAACAATAGGCTATCAGTCATGAAGCTACACTTTTTTAAATTGAGGTACAGTTTATTTTCGGTGAGCACTTGAAGGACTTTCTTGAGGTGCTCCATATGGGTGATTTCGTCTTGACTGTATATCAAAATATCATCAAAATAAACCACAACGAACAGCCCAATGAAAGGTTTCAGAACTTGGTTCATCAACCTCATGATGTGCTAGGCGCATTAGAAAGACCGAAAGGCATGACCATCCATTCGTACAATCCTTCCTTAGTCTTGAAGGCTGTTTTCCACTCATCACCCGGCCGTATTCGAATCTGATGGTAGCCGCTCCTTAAGTCAAATTTAGAGAATATTTTTACGCCCTCTAGCATATCCAACATATCATCCAACCGTGGTATAGGAAACCTGTATTTTATGGTGATCTTGTTGATGGCCCGGCTGTCGACACACATGCGCCAACTCCCATCTTTCTTTGGAGTTAGCAGAGCTGGTACAGCACATGGGCTCATGCTTTCTCGAATAAGACCCTTACGGATCAGTTCCTCCACTTGTCCCTGCAGAATCTCGCACTCATTCGGGCTCATTCGATAATGAGGACGATTAGGTAAGCTGGACCCAGGGACAAGGTCGATATGGTGTTGGATATCTCGCATAGGGGGTAACCCATCGGGAAGGTCCTCGGGCCAGATTTCTTGGAATTCATGTAACAAGGGCCTTAGTCTTTCAGGGATGATGGTAGGCTCGAGTTCTTCCCCTTTTACAATTAATGCATAAGTCTGTCCTGTTTCTTTGGATTCTTCCACGAAGTCCCGAATGGTTAAGAGAAAACGACCCTCCACTTTAGAAGTTTCAGGTGGTCCTTCTGGATCCATAGGGGCCAATATGGTCTTCCGGCCGTCCTTGACGAAGATATATATGTTATCTCGCCCTTTATGAGTGGCGTCACGGTCAGATTGCCAGGGTCGACCGAGTAGGATGTGACATGCTTCCATGTCAACCACATCGCATACTACTTCATCCTTATAATGTTTGCCAATTGAAAAGGATATGGTGCACCGTTCAGTTACCTTTGTTTCGCTGACCTTCTTGATCCAACCGATTGTATATGGAGAGGGATGACGCTCTGTTTTCAATTGCAATTTTTCCACCATGCCCCTGGAGACAATGTTCTCGCTGCTTCCACTGTCAATGATCACATCACAAACCTTTCGATTCACCGTACACCTAGTGCGGAAGATGTTATGCCGCTGTGGATGCACTTCTTTTCTTGGCGCATATAATAGCCGCCTCACGACGAGCGACTCGCCGTGATCTTGCTGAACCCAATCTGAATCATCTGCCTCATCCTCGACGATATGCTCCTGTTCTTCAATATCTGGATCTTCATAAGCGTTATCAGCACTACCATCATTAATGGCGAGGTTTGCCACTTTTCGCTGGGGACAAGTATTTGACAGGTGGCCGGGCTGGCCACAACGATAGCAGTTGTTGGGCCTTGGCCGAGCATAAGGGTTCGGGATTGTACTTGTGCCAGCAGCAGTCGATACGCCTCTTTGGGGTCTAGCTTGCCCGCTTCCCTGATCTCGGTTCTCAGACATAGGAGGTTGAGTGCGTGCTCCTACGGGCTCCTTCCCCTTAGGCTGTGGAGCTCCCTGGGGTGGACCTGCAGCAGTGATCCTCGCAGTAGGATAGGCCCGTGTGTTAGAACGTTCAAGTTGCGCTTCTGCCCGAGTAGCCAACTTGATCGCATCATTCATTGTCCAGACAGACTGCATCTGGACCCGATCCTGGATCACCATACGCAATCCACCGTTGAATCGGGCGACTTGCTGCGATTCAGTCTCGACCAAATCGTTGGGCGCCGCTAGGCGGTAAAATTCTTCTGCGTACTCTCTCACCAACCGACTACCCTGTCGACAATTTTGGTATTGTTGGAATAATACCTGATCGTAATCGCTAGGGAGGAATCGGGCACGTAGTAGCTGCTTCATTCGCTGCCATGTGCGGATTGGTGCTTTCATCTGCCTGGTTCGTGCGAGTTGCAGTTGTTCCCACCAAGCTGAAGCTCCTCCTTTCAACTTATAGGCCACAAGCTTGACCTTCTTTGTTTCAGGGATGTCCATATAGTCAAAAAATCGCTCAACTTCAGAAAGCCAATCGAGAAAATCCTCAATGTGTAGCTGGCCATTGAAGTTAGGAATATCAACCCGTATCTTGAAGTCTCGATCTACCCGATCGCCGCCTTGCCTGGGGTGTTGGAAGATCACGTCATCGATCTCCTCTTCACTGGAACCCCCGTCCTCAGGGACGGCCCTTGGATGCATTGCTGGTATTATCCTGCGATCAGGGCGATTACGGGTTTCAGGAATTGGTGGTGGAGGATTACCACCAGGAATACGGAGTTACCCTAGGGTTTCTGCCAAGAGATTCGCTATGCGGTCCATGGAAGCCTGCAGCCCTTGCATGGCTTGTCGATTCTCTTGCTGCGCTGCTTGAAAAGTTGCCGCCGTTAAAGGAAAATTTCCTGGAGCACCGCCTATGGGATTGTTGCCCGACCAGTCGTTAGAAGCCATCGACCCGAGGAGAAACCTCGCTCTGATACCAACTGACGCAGGGGAGGACGTGAGGTCGAGCACCGTCTTCCTCAAGAGGATAACTATTCCGAATCCACGGAACTTCTCTGGACTCCTCACAGAGACTTCTCGAATCCACGAGAAAAGAGAGTAGAAAATAGAAATTAAGTCTAAATAAATTCGAAATAGCTTAATTAAATCATAAAAATGAGTTCACAACCCTTTAAATAAGGGTACTAAGCAATGGAAAAGAAATCAGAATCAAACTACAACTAGGACTCCTAGAATTCGCGACTTACTATAAATAGTAAACTTACTATTTATAGACGGTCGTGATGTCTACTAGTGCGCAAGGTTTTCGGCCAAAAATAGTAAGTGTCCTATTTGGCTTCACCAACCCGTTCTCCTAATTATTCTAAGCTCTTTTCACGTTGGGCGCAACTCCTAAAGCCCGACGGATGAAGAGTTATAAGCAAACTAAAACTTACTATTTATAGTAAAAACGAAATTGAAACAGGGAAACGACCATCAAATCAGGGGTTTCTCGCAATTTCGAGCGTCGCAACCCAGCATAGCTGGGTTGGTTGGCTAAAGTAGCTCGTTCTACCCCAAAATCATATATTTTTCGTCGGCTAACTCATCCCGGATTGCAAGATACGCCTGATTTAAGGTCTGATGGTCCAGATCACTTCTGTCGCCGATCGGGCATTTTCTGATCCATCTTTGCCATGTAATTGTCCGCGACCCGCTCTACATCAACTCAGCTGGGGGCAAATTACATAACCTGGAGTTTCTGAAATTCCTAAATGTACTAAAAATAAAATAAAGAGTTAGTCAACTGGTTTAGCCTAAAATAGGTGGCTGCGTCCTACTGTGGCTCCTCAATGTAGAATTCCTCCTCGACTGCCACCACCTCTAGGTCAGCCGCGTACTCACCGGCTCCTATACCTGCATCCTTTGTACGGTTTAACATTGATGAATGAGTGGTCAACTCAATGTGATCTCCCCTCAAGATTACACACCACCGCCCTAAACAAGGAATAACATAAAAACATACAAACAAACTAGAACACAGTATATGCAGCTTATTATATGCGTGGATGCGTGAATGCACTGTTGTCCCAAGTAAAACATCTAGATGGACATTTGGGCTCGTCACCCATGAATATGATTGGTCATCAGTGTGACACTCAGCGTAATCGCATGGGCATGATGATCCAAGTCATCATCATAAGTCGAATGATTGGTCATTAGCGCAACACTCAGCGTAATCACATGGGCATAGTGATCGAAATCATTGTAATATGTCATGTATGCACGATTAGCCGAGTCATTATTAATCGAATTGCAACAAGCTAATTTATATGAGCTCACGGTCACTATGAGGATTGCATGGCCCATCGTAGGCTAATGGCTCAGGCATAGTGTTCCATGACCACCATCCTCGGCCCATAAGACTTCCACCTTAGGGGTGTGTAGAGCCCACCAACATGTGGTCAATCGATTCAATGAGACAACCCAAATCCTCATGTCAGGGGTCTACTCACATCACAGCTCGTCCAGTTACACCCCAAGCACGAACTCTTCCTACTAGGACTTCCCATGGAGAGATTTCAACAGTATGTGTGTCACATCATCATATCAGTAATATAGATCTTAACATAAGAAGGGAATGAGGAACGATACACATACCAATACACACTAACTGAGTTAACATGAGATACATGACATGAACGGTTAGATTATTTACTTAGGTAGTTCAGAGTAGTCAAGAGCTTAAACAATAGTAAACATGAGACTTATGTTAAATAGATAGGTTAAGTAAATGCAGTCCATTCCCATACACAGTTTATTATTAGTCTAACTAGCCATTAAGTTAATAAAACTACTATTTCTGGTCTAGTTAGGGATGGAAAGCTTAAGGGGAAGAAAATCATCACCTGTAGGGTCGTGTTTGCGAACTTGGTCCAAGTCTTTTTGCGGCTGAGGTCACTCAAGGAATCTCCTATAATCACAGTTTATATTTGTCAGGTATTCCCATGGTTTTGTCCAACCAACATGAAGGTTCGAAGGAGTAGAACAACAAGGCCTTTTAGGCTTATGTTAGGCTCATCATATACTTATTCAAGCAGGGTGGCCTGACTGGCTTAAGTTCATCCTTACTATGGGCTAAACTGGGCTTCACACGTGGATCTCATATACATCAGGTGGGTCCCATGGATGTCCGCACCATTTACGCTTTTTATCTATTTTAAGAGATCATTTTGGAATATTTTCCCAAAGATGAATCATATCAAAAGGTCATCTGGACTATATCACAGTAATAGTGAGATAATGGTTTCCATGGTTTAAACCACACAGGGCCATCATAACAGTTATTTTCCATCCAATCTTTTTGTAAGGTCACAAAGACCTGAATTTGTTGGAAAACAAATATCATATCGACCCAAAACTCCTGTGTACCTAAAGGGTTTCAAGGGTAGCCGTCCCATCCCCTACTGTTCACTGCAGTGCAACCCGCCTGATAACTAGGTCTGTCTTATTTTTCTTCCCAGCCCAGGGACGAGCTCACCAAATGGATGGAGGGTTTGGATGAATCACATTCATCAAGGTGGGGCCCACATACGTGGCCCACCAAAGAATTTGATTCTGCTTCATTTTCCGTTAGTTGGATAGATGGTTTGAATGTAACATATACATATCAAGATGGGCTCCACAAAACTTGCTAACATCACAGCACCAATAGTTTGCTTTTAGGCAACGTACACTAGTCAATCTGCTTAGTGGGTCCCACGTATGGCCTAATGTTTCGAGACGGTGGGGCCAACTGAGATTTGAATCCCTTGTAAAATGGAGTGGCCCACCCGATTTTCTTTCGAATGTGGTCCGCCTGACGTCAGCAGGGTGCAACCCACCTTTTAGACGGCATAGATGAAACACATACATTGTGTGGAACCCACAGAATTGCTGATGTGGATGCAGCAATTGCTGCTGCTATAGTGGCATGTTGGCCCACCGTCTAAACAGTGGACGGCTAGGACAAAACACATACTTCATGGTGGGTACCCACCACCCAGTAATCTGGACGGTGAGGATAGGGAATACCTACATCAAGGTGGGTCCCACATGGGGCCCACCACTTATGGTATATCACATATACGAGTAAATATATATGTATATTTACATATAGTAATATTATATTTAAAATACTACAGCTGCTGTTAGCTGCTAACGTCCAGCATTGGACGTCACTGAGGGACGTCTAGCCTAGGGTCCCTATTTGGATGTAACGTCCCTGATGGACGGTCCAAATACAAGTGGCCCATGGTGGCCTATCATTAGTGCAACCCACTAGCATTTGGTGGGGCCCACGGTCAGTGTAGGGCCCTCAGTTAGGGCAGCCCACTGGCGTTGGGTGAGGCCCACCTGCGATTTTTGTAGGGCCCATTGTCAGAGCAGCCCGTCAGCTATAAGGCCTCTGCTGCAGGTTGTTTTAAAAACCGTTTTCTGCAAGATTTCTGGCTTAAACACGGCTCGTTTCCCGCCAGATTTCTGGCCCAGACTTTAGCCATTAATTGGCTTGGCCTAAGCCCGAAACAATGCTGTAATATGGTCTGGTTTTCAGCCTGAAAAATGCCACTGTATTGGCCTTATTTCTGCCTGAGATATGGCCATTGTTTGGCCGGTTCCATCTCAAAACAAGGCCGTTGTATGGCCTGATGGACGGCCCGTTTTCAGCTCTAACCAGAGACATTAGATGGCCTGATTTTGGCTCGAAATACAGCCACCATCTTGCATGGCTTCGGTCCGAAAACACCGTCGTATCTCAGCCCGGATACATCCATCGATTGGCTTGGCCCCGGACTTTGTTCACTGGCTCATTATAACTTGGCATGGCCTGTCTTCATGGCTTGAAGGAGGCTGGCCATGACTCTTATACTAGCATCCATGGTTAAAGAAGAAGGAAGAAAAATGAGAGAGATGGGTCGTTACCTGCTTCTCTCAAGCTGAAACAGGGGGTCGGTCTCCCTGTTTTTTTTCTTTCTTTCTTTCCACTCTCTTTCCTCTCTCCTCCCTCTCTCCTTTGCGCCCATCCCAAGGACTACAGGGTCCCATATATATAGCCATGGAGGGAGGAATTTCAACGGCTGGATGAGGCCCATCGGACGGTCAGCAGCCGTCTTCCAAAAAGGGAAAGGTTCTCTCGCCCTTTTCTTGCTACAAGTGGATGTCCGGCCATTCCTGGCAAAAGACAAAAACATCCGTTTATGGACGGATGGATGAGGTAGCCAGCTTATCCCGATCGTGGGCCACCAAGGTGGTCGCAGATGGGCCCACCATCGTGAATCTCTGTCGCATGAGGGATTCCGAGCGGCCATGCTCGATTTCCCACGCCCCTATGCACGAACCCAAACCGTTATACGATTATGGTCGGACGGGGCCCGCGAACCAGATGGACGGCTTGGATTGATCAGAAAGTGGCCTGGGTGGGCCAATTTAGAGCTCAAAGGTGGTCGGTTTAAATCTCCAGACGGCGGGAGATTTTTTCCATTCACAAAGGGCTCGGTCAAAGCTTGTTTGACTGCGCCAGAGGTTTCAGTGCACTGTTGAGGGTCAGATATTGCATATTAGACCCTAGTTATTACCAGATTTATGAACATGCCACCGTTTAAAAGCCCAATTTAATCGTGTTTGTGATGCAAGGTACATTTGCAAGCGTGGACTACAAAAAGGTGCTAAAAGCGTGAATTTGATACCTTGAAGTCACCAAGGCAAGAGACGGACTCCTGGGAATTGGAATCGACGATTTTACACAGCCGAGATCCGAGAAAATCGAGAAACTGAAGCTCAAGTGGCCTGAAATTGGTCCAAAATGCAAGATCACAGGGTTCCCACCATCCATTCGACCCAAAACTTCATACATGGCCTGAGGACCATAATTTAACCGTACACGTGAAATTTGATCCATTAGATCCTTGTGAAAGTGGCCCGAAGGATAGTTCAGCCCCTAAAATCATGATTTAGGGCCCGCCTGAAATCTGGATATACTTTAGTTTTAGTCTCAACCCCTTAAATGAGGTTCTAAAACAAATGGAAGGAGCGGATTTTCCACACACATCCTGAGTGGACCCCACTTGCAGTTACCAGTGCACAGTGCACAAGTGCACTCTCGGTGTACCGGACCAAGAGAACTTGGTCAAAGGTCTTTGACCGACCTTTCTTCCCAAATTGAGAAACTCAACAGTGTCCGCACCGTGCGGACACTGATTTCAGTTGTGGGACCCACCTCTCACTCATTTGAAAGATCCAAGCCGTCCATTCGTCACTAAGGTTCGCCAAAACCCATGCCTAGGTGTCAGAATTACAGAATATCGCGAGGAGCTAAATTCCGTCGTCCAACGGAGGATGGACGGTGGAGTGAAAGATCTCGTGGGCCACATTTAAAATGCTCCAAAAACCATCCATTCCTATTGGTTTTTCGAGGGGATTACAATGGACATAATGGATTCCTCTGTCCTCGTCAATTGGTTGGCCACGGTCCATCACAGAGCTGACACAGAAGCTCTGTTCACACGGAGCCTGCGGTTGGATAATAGTGGGCCACCACAGTACATCTATGGCCCTATCCGGACCGTCCGTTGGAATCTCACCGACCCGCATATCCTTTCCTAGGTGTCGGTTTGACTCCATGCAAGCCAACGAAAGATCCTAGCCATTGAACATAAGATGGACGGTCAAATACAAAACTCTGTGGACCACACCGAACTCAATATAAACTGACCATTCTCGACTGGTTTTGTGTCCCGAAGACAATAGAAGGATTGAATTTCTCAAACGATCCCCTTTATGGGTCCCACTGACATCATAGCGAAGAGAGGAAGGGCCCCTGTTTGCAACATCCGGACGCCGCGGTCTGTTTGAGAAGCTTGGCGAGCATCGGTCTGTCCATCTGGACCGTCCAAACTTTGTTCATAGCCCCACCGACCACTTTCAAGAGGTCTGCATGGATCAGATTCCGGACAGGATTCCCAGATCTCAGTTCTGTCGGTTGCTGCATAGAAAAAGCTATTTCCTTACGCAGGACGATGCATATCCTAGAGTCCAGTTCTGTTGCAGACGAGCTGCGGGAGAACTCTACCATACTGACGGAAATCTTCTATAAGAGGAAAGAACAAGTTTGGGAAAGGGGCTATCGTGGCTTGGGGTGGAACAGAGAAGGAGACAGGGAGAGAAAGAGTTTGGATTTCCTTTCTTTTTTCTTTTGTTTATGTTATATATTTTTTTTTCTGAATTTTGATGGAATTTAGCTTGTCCATGTCGAGCTAAACCTCTTAGCTAGGGCTAAGAGGTGAAGCTTGTAGTGAGATGGGGGATTTTATTAATTGCCTTTAATTTAAATTCATGAACCGAATTTGATATTGGTTTGATTATTATGGGAATATTTTTATTCTTTAATGGTCTGTTGTGATTGAAATTACAATGGGTCTTCAATGGCTTTGAGTATTTCCTTTTCCTTTTGATGTTTATGACGTCAGGAAGCCCTGTTGTTTACCATCGTCTCCTGGGCATGGTTGGATGACGGTATCCTTTCCTAACCTCTATGGCATGTTGATTAGTTGGTAATTAGTTTAATTCTATTGTTTACCATTGTCTCCTAGGCATGGTTTGGTGATGGAATCCATTCTAATTCATATACCTTTCATCTCTTGAAAACTATATCAGAGGAAGTTCAGTCTTAATTTCCATGATTACACTCTTCAACTGGATGAAGATGGGACTCTAAGTCCAGTTGAATTCTTAAAGCAGGCATAAGATCTCCCTGATCTCTACAAGTGGATCCTCTGAATCCCTAGTTTCCTATTTCTGAATCCCTAGTTTCTTTCCCTTTA
Organism: Magnolia officinalis; assembly: GCA_021015155.1. Taxonomy (NCBI): domain Eukaryota; kingdom Viridiplantae; phylum Streptophyta; class Magnoliopsida; order Magnoliales; family Magnoliaceae; genus Magnolia; species Magnolia officinalis. The sequence continues at coordinate 13,379,339 of JAJHSJ010000016.1, read as the reverse complement.
ATTCTCTAAATTTTAGATAAATATTTCACCATTATTCCTCACATCACACTCGATTTAGATTTCATCTCATTGTAGTTCTAGTTCTAGTTAGTTTCAGATTACGTACAGGTTTCAGTCCCTGTGGATTCGACCTCGGTCTTACCGAGTTTATTACTACATGACAATCCTATACTTGGGGAGTGAACAAATTTTTGGCGCCGTTGCCGGGGACTGATGGCTACGATTTCTGAAATTAACTGGTATTAGCATTAGTGTAAGATTAGGACTCTTTTAATTTTAGGATTTTTAGTTTTAGAATTTTCAGGCTTTCCTTTTAGAAATTTCCTATTTTTAAGTAACTTTCTAATTTCTTTAAGTGTTAGATAGTCTTTGTTTCCTTTTTAGAAACTAACCCAATTTTCTTATTTTGTAGACTCTGATAGACTTCTAAATTGGTAACTTTCTTCTTCTTTCCTTTCTATTTATAGAGTAGGATTTGTCTTCCTTTTTAGGTAATTTCTAATTCTCAAATTTCTTTCATTACTCGCTTATTTCCTAATTTAGAATTTCCTAATTTGTTTAGAAGTTTTCGACTTTTTTTTAGGGATTGCTCTTTTCTAATTTAGAACTTAGTTGATTACTATTTTTCATCTTAGGAATTTTTCACTCTTAGGCTTACAATCCTTAAAAACTAACTTGTTTTGTTTTATTTTGCAGGTTTTAACTTAGGGACTTCAAATTTGGTAACTTCCTTCCAACCCTCTCTTCTTGCTAGTTTTTATTTTCCTTTCTTAGGATTAGGTTTAGAAATCAATTGAGGGCTGCGAGTGTTTCATGCCCAAGTGGGCTCGTGACAATACTCGACGTCTCTTGACTGAAGGAGGATTAGTCGAGGGGTTAACTGTCCATCGCAGGACTAGACATCGCTCGAATTTCCCTGAGTTGATTGAGGTTATGGCTGCAAATCAACCTCAAGCACTACCTCAACATAGGGATGAGGAAGTACATGATGAGAATGAGGTTCATCAGGCACCCCGCCTCGTACCTTACGAGATTATTTACAACCGGCGGGGGTGAGTACGCCCTCATGTATGATTTTTCCTGAAAACACAGGACAGATGGACATCAAGCCAGGAGTTATCCAACTCCTTCCTAAATTCCATGGGCTTGAATCAGAAAGTCCATACTTACATTTGAAAGAGTTCGATGAGATTATAGCCACATTATATTTTCCTAATGTATCTGAGGATACAATCAGGTTGAAACTCTTTCCTTTTTCCTTGAAAGAGAAGGCTAAGACGTGGCTACATTCACTACGTCCTCGATCCATTGGCACATGGAATGATATGCAGAGGGAATTCATAAAGAAATTCTTCCCACATCATAAAACAATTACCCTCAGAAAAGTAATCATGAACTTTGCCCGAAAGGAAGATGAAACATTCTTCCAATGTTGGGAAAGGTTTAAGGATCTGGTCAGTTCATGCCAACAACACGGCTTTGAAACGTGGCGCATCACAAATTTCTTCTACGATGGACTGACATCTTCCATGCGCTAAATGGTCGAGACAATGTGCAATGGAGAGTTCATTAATAAAGATGTCGACGAGGTATGAGACTACCTTGACAGTCTGGCTGAAAAAATACAATCTTGGGACTATTACCCAAAATCAAACACCACGTCTAGGCCAACTCAATCTAAGGAGAAAGGTGGATTGTATCTCCTGAAAGAAGAGGATGATCTCAATTATAAAGTGACTAATCTCATAAGAAAATTTGAAGCTATGGAAGGAAAGAAGGATAAAGTCAATGAAATAGTTTGCGGCATCTGTGATTGCAACATTCACACAACTGAAAACTGTCCTACAATACCTACCTTTTGAGGAGTGTTGAATGAACAAGCCAATGCCGTAAACAACTATCAAAGACCTTTTACTGGACCTAACTCCAATACATACAATCCTGGTTGGAAAAATCATCCAAACTTTAGTTGGAGAAATGGACAAATGGCTACCCCCCAAGGTTTTTTCAATCAAAATCCAAATCAAGGGAAACCTCAAGAAGAACCAGTTCAAAATTTCATACAAGAGCTGGCTCAGGCAATGCGAGGATTTACAGATTTTATGCAAAAGATAGATTCTCGTATGACGGTTATAGAAAAGGGGATGCTTCCTGCACAACCTCTCCCCAATCCTAAACCGCAGTATGAGATAAGTGATCCTAGCTCTTCAAATCAAACGAGGCACGCTAAATCCATCACCACTCTTAGGAGTGGGAAGATCATTGATAAAACCCTTCCAGTTAGGCCTAAAAAGCCTCAAGAACCAGAAGAGGACAATAATGATGGATCTAGTGATGCCCCACAAAAATTAGAACCGGAACTTCTAGAGAAGCCAGTTGCTCCGTTCCCCCAACAGTTGATTGCACCAAAACGTCTTTCTAACTCTCAGGATATTCTGGAGGTATTGAAACAAGTGAAAGTCAACATTCCTCTACTTGATGTCGTAAAACAGATTCCTTCATATGCAAAATTTCTGAAAGATGTATGTACGACCAAAAGATGGCAGAGTATTTAAAAGAAGATTTTCTTAACTGAGAAAGTGAGTGTCATCCTGAAGCAAGACTTGCCGCAGAAATTCAAGGATCCCGGTAGCCCAACCATATCATGTGTAATCGGGAACCATCGAATTGATCACGCACTTCTTGACTTAGGAGTGAGCGTCAATCTGATTCCCTACTCGGTATACAAACAGTTAGGTTTGGGTGAGTTAAAACCCACCCTAACCACACTACAACTTGCCGATCGCTCTGTTCGTGTACCAAGAGAGATTATTGAGGATGTGTTAGTCCAAGTCGATAGATTTTACTACCCTATAGATTTTATCATCCTGGACACCGAACCCATCAATAACATGAGCACTCAGATTCCCGTCATTCTTGGTCACCCATTCCTTGCCACGTCAAATGCAATTATCAATTGCAGGAATGGTGTCATGACTATGTCTTTTGAAAATTTGACATTGGAGTCAAACATCTTTTTCAATAACGGCAACAACTCAGAGGATGATGATGATGACGATATCCATAACATTAACATGATTGACTCTTTCGTGGAAGATACAACACCTTTGACCTTATCCTCCGACCCTCTAGAGACGTGCCTGGCCCACTCCCATGAGTTTGATGATGATATGATTAGGGAGACGTGTGCCTTGCTGGATACTGCACCGGTACTTGAAGTTAACCGGTGGAGGCGACAATTTGAAGAATTGCCACAAACTGATGTAGTGCCTTTACCGTCTAACCTCAAGGCACCGAAGCTTGACCTAAAACATTTGCCCTCTGATTTGAAATATGCCTATTTAGGTCAAGATGAGACATACCCGGTGGTGATCTCTGCCCACCTGGAGAAAGAACAGGAGAGTATGCTCATATCTACTCTCATTGAGCATAAAGGAGCCCTAGGATGGACGATCGTGGACCTCAAGGGAATCGACCCCTCGATTTGTACTCACCACATATATCTTGAGGATAATGCGAAGACCACTCGGCAACCACAATGTAGACTAAATCCAAACATGAAGGAAGTGGTTAAGGCCGAGGTTCTCAAACTATTGGATGTGGGGATCATATACCCTATATCTGATAGTCAATGGGTGAGTCCAACTCAGGTGGTTCCTAAGAAGTCCGGAATCACCATCGTAGCCAATGCTAATAATGAACTCGTGCCAACTAGAGTCACTACTGGTTGGAGAATGTGCATTGACTATAGGAAATTAAATACCGTCACGAGGAAAGTCCACTTTCCTTTACCATTCATTGATCAGATCCTGAAAAGGTTAGCCAGTCATTCCTATTACAGTTTTCTTGACGGGTATTCGGGCTATAACCAAATTGAAATCGCCCCTGAGGACCAGGAAAAGACCACATTTACCTACCCCTACGGCACCTTTGCTTATAGAAGGATGCCATTCGGGTTATATAATGCCCCTGCCACCTTTCAACGATGTATGCTGAGTATCTTTTCTGACATGGTGGGGAAATATCTAGAGGTCTTTATGGACGATTTCTCTGTTTTCGGTTCATCTTTCAGCGAGTGCTTAGAGAATGTCAAATGTGTGCTGAAAAGATGTGAAGAAAAGAATCTGGTACTTAATTGGGAGAAGTGCCATTTCATGGTTTATAAGGGGATTGTCCTTGGATATATCATCTCGTCCAAGGGAATTGAGGTAGATAAGGCAAAAATCGATCTTATCTCTAACCTATCTCCACCCAAGAACATCAGGGACGTGCGATCCTTCTTAGGACACGCAAGATTTTACAGGCGATTCATAAAGGACTTTAGTCTCCTCTCTCATCCTTTATGTAATCTTCTTCAAAAGGATGCTCCATATGAGTGGACTGAGCAATGCCAGGAAGCTTTCACCAAGCTTAAAGGTACGTTAACCACTGCACCCATCATGCAGCCACCCGACTGGAGCCTTCCTTTTGAGCTTATGTGCGACACTTTTGATTATGCTCTTGGAGCGGTTCTAGGCCAGAGAAAAGATAAGAGGCCCTGTGTCATCCATTACGCGAGTAGGACTTTAAACCCTGCCCAAGTGAACTACTCGACTACGGAAAATGAACTCTTAGCCGTAGTGTTCGCTTTGGACAAATTTAGGTCCTACCTGATCGGATCCAAGATCATTATTTATACAGATCATGCGGTACTTAAGTATCTTTTTTCTAAGAATGATTCTAAGCCCCACCTAATACGATGAATCCTTCTACTCCAAGAATTTGATTTGGAAATAAAAGATAAAAATGGAGTAGAGAACGTAGTGGCTGATCACCTTTCTCGCCTTAATACCTCTGATTCCCTTAAGGCGACCCATATCAATGACATGTTCCCTGATGAACAACTGTTCAGAATCTCCCATTCACCTTGGTTCGTTGACATCGTTAATTATCTTGCCACAGGTTCTATACCGACACATTGGACTGCGCAAGATAAGAAGAAATTTTTCACCGAGGTGTGCAACTTCTTCTGGGATGATCCATACTTGTTTAAATATTGCCCAGACCAAATCTTGAGGAGATGTGTCACAAACGATGAGCATCAGAGAGTCATCTCCTTTTGTCACTCACAGGCTTGTGGTGGTCACTTTTCTGCAAAAAAAAAAAACCACGGCCAGGATTCTGCAGTGTGGCTTCTATTGGCCCACTATGTTCAGGGACACTCACGAGTTTTGCAAAGCTTGTGAGCCTTGTCAGAAATTGGAAGCATTGTCCCGTCGAAATATGATGCCCTTGAATCCCATTCTTATCATAGAGGCATTTGATTATTGGGGCATCGATTTCATGGGACCATTCCCCCAATCTTTTGGGAATTTATATATTTTTCTTGCCATAGACTATGTCACTAAATGGGTCGAAGCGATTCCGTGTCGAACTAATGACTATCGCACGGTCATTAAATTCCTGAAAGAAAATATCCTTTCCCGATTCGGAACGCCTCGAGCCATCATTAGTGATGGGGGCTCACACTTTTGTAATAGGCCATTCGAGAGTTTAATGAAGAAATACGGTATCTCTCATAAGGTGAGCACCCCATACCACCCACAGACAAGTGGGCAAGCTGAGATTTCCAATAGAGAGATCAAACACATTTTGGAGAAAACGGTTAACCCTGATCGTAAAGACTGGTCAATCCGATTGACCGATGCCTTATGGGTTTACCGTACTGCTTTTAAAACCCTATTGAAATGTCTCCCTTTAGACTCATCTATGGGAAGGCTTGCCACTTGCCTGTGGAGTTGGAACATATAGCCTATTGGGCGATCAAAAATCTGAATTTCAATTTGAACAACGCTGGCTCGCTACGCAAACTTCAAATAAATGAACTTGAAGAAATCCGGAACGACGCATACGAGAACTCTAGAATTTACAAGGACAGGATGAAGGCGTTTCATGACCAACATATTCTACGAAAATCATTCACGCCAGGTCAGAAAGTCCTTTTATATAATTCTCGATTACATCTCTTTCCGGGTAACCTTTGATCTCGTTGGACCGGCCCTTACATTGTTGTTACCGCTTATCCTCATGGGGCCATTGAAATAAGAGATCCCGACAATGGCAAGGAATTTAAAGTAAATGGACATCGATTAAAACCATTTGTCGAGAAATTTGATTCAGAGGACATGTCCATGCCTCTGACTGATCCTGTTTACCAGGAATGATCTCCTAGTCTGATGGATGTATAGGTAGGTTTCCTGTTTGTATGGAATAGAGTAGTTGCTTTGGTCTGGCAGAAGACGTTAAACTTAGCGCTCCTGGGAGGCAACCCAGCTTTTCAATTCATTTCATTTTCATAGTTAGTCAGTTCAATGTTTGTGGGTAACATTGCTGCAAACCCTCACGAGACTACAACTCGTCCACTAGGGGCAACCTAGGGGTTTAAAGGCTTATTGCATGCGCTAAATGCAATCGAGAGCACCTGCGAAAGTGGTATAGGTAGGATTTTATTTTTGTTAGTTTTGTGTTGCTTTCTCTCTCGTGCTGATTGGATGCCATGCTGCGATCTCTTGGAAAGTCCCTCACAATTCATCATCCAGATACTATTTTCCCATCATTTCACATTTACTGTTGTTGTCCCATGCGCATTCCATGCCATATCTTTTACATTGAGGACAATGTAGCTTTTAGGTTGGGGGTGGGAGATTAGGTTACCTAATCAGTGTTTTCTTCGTCTTGAGCAAAAATTGTGAAAATTTTTGAATTTTTTCTGGAATTTCTTATGAATTCGAAGTGATTTTAATGGTCATCTTGGATTTAGAATTATAAGATAAGTGATGTTGGTAATTTATGACTCTTAGATTCAGTATCTGTTAGATTTCACAGTTAAGTTTGAATTGTTAATCCATTGTTAGAAGTTTTAAACATTGATTGAGTCATGATTTCACATGTCACATCTTGCTTACACATTGAGGTTTCAACTCGATATTGAAAGATTAACTAGGTGATCACTAAGCTTGAAAGGAACCAACCTAAGAAATTGAACGGATTGGGCGAATGATCTTCACCATAGGTTTGCTCCCTACAGGTGAGGATTTAATTCCCCAAGAATAACAGTCGGAAAGGGCTAGGAGAATGGTCTTTACCATAGGTTTGCTCCCTATAGGTGAGAATGTGATTCCCCTCCATGGCATTACTTTTAATGAAAAAAAAAAAAAAAAAAAAGCTGAAGGAATGAAAAGATGATCTTTTAGGCAAGTTTTGGTTATCATGAATTCTCTTGTTGGTTACCAACGATATCCTGAAATAGAGAATTGAATATTAATGTTGAAATTTGGGATTACACTTTATACCCATGGAACTCAATGTTTAAAAATTAGCCTAATTGATGGATTAATATTTTGAACTTGACTATGAAGTTTACCGTACACTTGAGCTCAGGAGAAATTAATGCCCAACATTCATGAATCTTAAAATTCTAGCATCTGGTTTATTTCATTCAAAAAAATCACTCGAGTTCATAGGAAGTATCCTATAACTCTCAACTTATTTTTCGCATATTTTGCTCGGGACTAGTAAAATGCTGGTCGGGGGTTGTGTTGAGGGTCAGATATTGCATATCAGACCCCAGTTATTACCGGATTTATGAACATGCCACCGTTTAAAAGCCCAATTTAATCGTGTTTGTGATGCAAGGTACATTTGCAAGCGTGGACTACAAAAAGGTGCTAAAAGCGTGAATTTGATACTTTGAAGTCATCAAGGCAAGAGACGGACTCCTGGGAATTGGGATCGATGATTTTACACGGCCGAGATTCAAGAAAATCGAGAAACTGAAGCTCAAGTGACCCGAAATTGGTCCAGAATGCAAGATCACAGGGTTCCCACCATCCGTTCGACCCGAAACTTCATACATGGCTTGAGGACCATAATTTAACCGTACACGTCAAATTTGATCCATTGGATCCTTGTGAAAGTGGCCCGAAGGACAGTTCAGCCCCTAAAATCATGATTTGGGGCCCGCCTGAAATCTGGATATACTTTAGTTTTAGTCTCAACCCCTTAAATGAGGTTCTAAAACAAATGGAAGGAGCGAATTTTCCACACACATCCTGAGTGGACCACACTTGCAGTTACCAGTGCACAGTGCACAAGTGCACTCTCGGTGTACCGGACCAAGAGAACTTGGTCAAAGGTCTTTGACCGACCTTTCTTCCCAAATTGAGAAACTCAACAGTGTCTGCACCGTGCGGACGCTGATTTCAGTTGTGGGACCCACCTCTCACTCATTTGAAAGATCCAAGCCGTCCATTTGTCACTAAGGTTCGCCAAAACCCATGCCTAGGTGTCAGAATTACAGAATATTGCGAGGAGCTAAATCCCGTCGTCCAACGGAGGATGGACGGTGGAGTGAAAGATCTCATGGGCCACATTTAAAATGCTCCAAAAACCATCCATTCCTAATGGTTTTTCGAGGGGATTACAATGGATGTAATGGATTCCTCTGTCCTCGTCAATTGGTTGGCCACGCTCCATTACAGAGCTGACACAGAAGCTCTGTTCGCATGGAGCCTGCGGTTGGATAATAGTGGGCCACCACAGTACATTTACGGCCCGATCCGGACCGTCCGTTGGAATCTCACCGACCCGCCTATCCTTTCCTAGGTGTCGGTTTGACTCCATGCAAGCCAACGAAAGATCCTAGCCATTGTACATAAGATGGACGGTCAAATACAAAACTCTGTGGACCACACCGAACTCAATATAAACTGACCATTCTCGACTGGTTTTGTGTCCTGAAGACAATAGAAGGATTGGATTACTCAAACAATCCCCTTTATGGGTCCCACTGACATCATAGCGAAGAGAGGAAGGGCCCCTGTTTGCAACATCCGGACGCTGCGGTCCGTTTGAGAAGCTTGGCGAGCATCGGTCTGTCCATCTGGACCGTCCAAACTTTGTCCATAGCCCCACCGACCACTTTCAAGAGGTCTGCCTGGATCAGATTCCGGATGGGATTCCCAGATCTCGGTTCTGTCGGTTGCTGCATAGAAAAAAGCTATTTCCTTACGCAGGACGGTGCGTATCCTAGAGTCCAGTTCTGTTGCGGACGAGTTGCAGGAGAACTCTACCCTACTGACGGAAATCTTCTATAAGAGGAAAGAATAAGTTTGGGAAAGGGGCTATCGTGGCTTGGGGTGGAACAGAAAAGGAGACAGGGAGAGAAAGAGTTTGGATTTCCTTTCTTTTTTCTTTTGTTCATGTTATATATTTTTTTTTCTGAATTTTGATGGAATTTAGCTTGTCCATGTCGAGCTAAACCTCTTAGCTAGGGCTAAGAGGTGAAGCTTGTAGTGAGATGGGGGATTCTATTAATTGCCTTTAATTTAAATTCATGAACCGAATTTGATATTGGTTTGATTATTATGGGAATATTTTTATTCTTTAATGGTTTGTTGTGACTGAAATTACAATGGGTCTGCAATGGCTTTGAGTATTTCCTTTTCCTTTTGATGTTTATGACGTCAGGAAGCCCTATTGTTTACCATCGTCTCCTGGGCATAGTTGGATGACGGTAGCCTTTCCTAACCTCTATGACATGTTGATTAGTTGGTAATTAGTTTAATTCTGTTGTTTACCATTGTCTCCTGGGCATGGTTTGGTGATGGAATCCATTCTAATTCATATACCTTTCATCTCTTGAAAACTATATCAGAGGAAGTTCAGTCTTAATTTCCATGATTACACTCTTCAACTGGATGAAGATGGGACTCTAAGTCCAGTTGAATTCTTAAAGCAGGCATAAGATCTCCCTGATCTCTACAAGTGGATCCTCTGAATCCCTAGTTTCCTATTTCTGAATCCCTAGTTTCTTTCCCTTTAATTCTCTAAATTTTAGATAAATATTTCATCATTATTCCTCACATCACACTCGATTTAGATTTCATCTCATTCTAGTTCTAGTTCTAGTTAGTTTCAGATTACGTACAGGTTTCAGTCCCTGTGGATTCGACCTCGGTCTTATCGAGTTTATTACTACATCACTATACTTGGGGAGTGAACATGCACTTCGCGTATAAGTGTTTTCAGTGGACATGCATCGTGTAGGGGCCCACTGAAATGTCAGTATCATAATCCACTCCATCCATTCGTATTGGGGACCCTACACAAGGATCCTGGTCTACTTTGGGCCGATGGTGAGGCCCAGGTGGACGGTTACCCTCTTCTTTGGGGCTATTATCGGCTCATATGGCACGATCTATTGGTCAGGTGGGCCTGATACTGGTTTTCAACAGTTAAATGGGGCTTTGTAGTGCAACGGCGGTTTGGCTGGTTGCTAGTTAACCCTTAAGGGTCGTTAGTGGATGCCTTGCCCCCAACATGACTTAGGTAGATTGATTTATAAGTTTATCTTGAGGAGTTCGTCTAGTCTTACCTCCCTGTCTAGTGTCGAGTTAAGCTTGGCTCCTATTGACCCTTATAGATGGCCTCGATGTTAGCTGGGAGTCCCATCCTGTACATGTCAAAATTTTAAGTCGCCTAGTATTTTAGGCTTGGTTGATGCAGGTTTTAAGGTTAGGTAACACCCGTGTACTAGAGGTACGGGGTGTTACTTCTCCTTGGGAACATTCTGTCCCAAGTACTTGTGTTGACACGGAGTGTTTACACCTGGGTTGTGCCCCTCTGATTAGTTACCTTATCAGGGTAATTACCTTGGTCAAAGGGTGAATTACTCAGTCTCCCCCTAATTTCAGCCACCTTTTAATCACCAGCTCTATGCAGTCGAAAGGGTACATGCTTGGATTTAATTCCTTCTCGAGCTTTTTAGTTACTGCGTTGGTCTCTTAGGGAGGGTATATTACTGATAAACGTAGGAAAAACATGCTTTTCTTCTCTTTTATAAGGAGGTTACAAGTAGTAGACACCTGAGGTGTATTGTTGACCTGACACGCCTGGTGTACCTATTGAACTCCTTAGATAAGTTCCTATTGATAGTAGAACTTCAAATGCTCAACATTATAGAGATGAGGCAGGGCCTGTCCCTACATGTCCTCCAACTGGTATGTCCCTGATTAGGCTATACTGGTGACCTTGTAGGGTCCTCCCTAGCTCGGTCTTAAGGCTCCCGAACTAGGCTTTTTAGTACTCAGGGAAACTTCTCAAAGTACCAGGTCTCCTACTCTGAATATTCATATCTTGACTCTTGAATTGTATTACGAGTAACTCTTTATTGGTAAGTGACAACTCTTACTTACGCCTTGTCCCTGAGTTCCTCGAGCAAGTCGAGACTCAGCAACATTTGCCTGTCATTCTCCTCTAGTTAAAATAACTCGGTTGGTCCTAATGGGATTCCAATTTCCACTAGGACCACTACCTCTATGCTGAAGGCTAGAGAGAAAGGAGTCTCCTAGGTAGTTGAATGAACAATGGTCCGATACGCCCACAAAACATATGACAGCTCATCCACCCAATCCCCTTTGAACTTTTCGAGCTTGGTTTTAAGGTGGCTTTTGATGATCTTATTGACTAACTCTACTTGACTGAGCTCTTCACACAATCCTCGGAACTTAACATTGTCAAACTGTCTACCATTATCGATAACGGTGTGGGGGATGTCGAATCTGTAGACGATGTTTTTTTCGACGAAGTCAGTTGTTTTATGCTCGGTAATCTGAGCTAAAGGCTCCGACTCAACCCACTTGGTGAAGTAATCAATAGTGACAATATCGAATGATTTCAATGATGTCAACTCCTCACTATGCGAAAAGGCCAAGGCCTGCTCATCAGGGTCATCTATTTGGGTGGTTATCGTGGCACTACTACAAAGGACTGGTACTTATCGCATTGCCTTGTGAACCACTTAGCATCCTCATGCATTGTGGGCAAGTAATACCCTTTTGGACTACCTTATGTGTCTGGGCTCTTCCACCCGAATGATTTTCGGAGATGCCTTCATTGACTTCCCTCAAAACGTATTCGGCTTCATCTGGCCACAGTCACCTCAGGTAAGGCAGTGAAAACCCCTTCTTGAACATGTCATCTCCCAGTATTGTGTACCGAGCAGATCGGTACCCAATCTTTCGAGCCTCCAATATGTCCTCAAGTAGCTCACCCTTCCGTAGGTAGTGCATGATAGGATCTATCTACCTCAATGTGTGAGCAATCGAAAGAGCTAGTTTTTGGTTAGGCTAACTAATGCTTGGCTCAAGTAAAAACTCAATCGGGACAACCTTGGCGAGGTCAACGTCAATGGCTGAGGCCAACTTGGCTAAATAACCAGCGTTGGAGTTCTCCGATCTAGGGACTTATATGATTTCATACTTGTTGAATCCATCGAGTAACTCTCAGGCTCCAGTCAGGTAGACAATCATCTTGTCTCATTTGGCTTGATATTCTGTGGTGACTTGGTTACCACTAGCTATGAGTTTCTATAGGATTTTAGTATCCTGACTTCTAATGTTTTTGCCAATCTTTGGCCAACAATGAGCGCTTCATACTCAGCCTCATTGTTGGAGGCTCAGAAGCCAAATCATAAGGCATACTTGACCTTCACTTGATTGGAAGAGGTCCGAATTAATCCCGCTCCACTCCCTTAAGCATTCAATGATCCATCTAGATGGAGAGTCCATGTTTTTTGTACTGCACCTTGCTCGGTTTCTTCTATGAGCAACTATGCTGCAGGGTAGGTGAACTTTGTAATAAAGTCAATGACGCCTTCCCTTTGATTGCTACTTGAGGTCGATATACAATGCTGAATTCACCAAGCTCAATTGCCCACTTAGTGAGTCGTCTCGATGCCTTGGGTCTCTTTAGTACTTAGCAGAGAGGTTGATTGGTCCGGACCCTAAAGGCGTGAGCCTGGAAGTAAGGTCGGAATCGTCAAGACGATATGACTAGTGTTAGAGCCAATTTTTCTACTCTGGATAACGTGTTTCTGCATTAACCATGCCTTTGCTCATGTGGTAGACTAGTTGTCGGGCGCCTCCTTCCCTGAATAAGGATGAGCTGATTGTCGTTGGTGATATAGCTAGGTATAGCAATAGCTCTTCCCCTGGCTCCGACTTTAAGTGCAGTGGGGGAGATCCCGAGTAGGTCTTGAGTTATTGGAATGCTTGTTCACATTCTTCCATGCAAGTCTACTTTTTACTCCCCTTTAACTACTTAAATAAGGGCAAGCACTTGTCCGTAGCTCGGGAAACAAACCTGTTTAGAGTTGCCACTCTGCCCATGAGGCATTAGATTTCTTTCATCATATTGGGGGAGCTCATTTTTATGAGAGCTTGTATTTTTTCAGGATTCGCCTCTATTCCCCTTTGGTGGACCATGAAACCTAAGAATTTTCTCGAGCTGATGTCAAAGGCACATGTTGAGGGTCAAATATTGCATATTAGACCCCAGTTATTGCTTGGATTTACGAACATGATACTATTTAATGGCCTATTTTAATTGTGTTTGGCTGTAAGGTGAATTTCGGAGCTTGGACTGAAAAAGGGTACTAAAAGCATGGATTTAGTGCTCAGAATTCACCAAGGCAAGTGAAGGACCCCAGGGGACCGAGATCAATGGATTTACACGCCAGAGATCTAAGAAAATCGAGAAACTGAAGCTCAAGTGGCCTGAAAGATGTCCAAACTGCAAGATCACAAGGTTCCCACCATCCATTCGGCTCGAAACTTCATAGGCAGCCTGAGAACCATAATTTAACCGTACACGTCGAAATTCAGCCCCTAGATCATCGTGGAAGTGGCCCAACGGATAGATCAACCCATAAATTCTTAATTTGGGACCAACATGGTATCTGGAAATGCTTCAATTTTGGTTTTAACACCTTAAATGAGGTGGCAAAATGGATGGACGGAGAGGATTTCTCACGAACATCACGATGGACCCCACATGTACACGACATGTATATAGGGTTCACGTGTATAAGATGTGCACTAGACAGAGAGTCCGGTCAAAATACACTTGACCCATCTCGTTCTTGCGATCAGAACCAGCGGACAGACGCACGTCCACCGGTTCTGAGTAGTGGGGCCAACCCATCACCCAAATAGCTGATCTGGACCGTCCATTGTGTCCTGAGGGAGGGCACAACCCTTACCAAGGTGGAATTTTTGTCCCTTAAGCCTGCATACACGTGGATCATCAGAAAACGCAGGTTGGATGGTGAGTTGGTTTGATACAGTAGGCCACACCGAAATTGCTCCAAAAACACTCCTTCCTGGACAGTTTTTCGTCCTGAAACTAATGGATGGAGTGGATTTTCCACCTGGCTTCAATAAGAGGGCCAACGCACATCACAGTGTCACTGCGTCACCTTTGTTTCATAACAGAGGTTGCGGGTAATCACTGTGGGCCCCCACTCATTGTCCGTATAGCCAATCAGAACCATCCATTAGAACCAGTCGGGGATTTTAACTAAGATGTAGGTGACCTTTTGCCGGGACACGCCTGACAGTGGCCTTGAGCTCTCAGATTATCCGTTTTATCACCGAATGATCAATCAAGATGGCCCGCATCAATAGACGACCAAAACCAACCATCTCCGGTCGAAATTTCGAGGAGAATCTGGTGAACGGAGTGGATCTCCTATACGAACTCAAGAATGGGCCCCACCGGGAAATCAACGTAAGAAATCTATTCCTATTGCAATTTGGACTGCGAAGAGAGGACGGTTCGTCGGCACCTCTCCACCGACTCTAGCAGCAAAGGAAGCACCTCTCCACCGCCCTTTCAGGCTATAAAGAGACAAGAGAGGAGAGAAGGGGATCCAATCGGATCCAGGGAGCTTGGCTTGGACGTGGAAGAGAGAGAAATGATGGAAGGCGTCTTCAAACAGTTTCTTCTTCCTTTTTCTTCTTTAATTCCTTTCTTTTCCTTTATGCTTTCTTTTTCTAAGGGATTTTAGCTTCATCATGTTTATGTGTAGCTAAACCTCTTAGCCAGGGCTAAGAGGTGAAGCTTGTAGTGTGATGAGAGAACTCTTTACTTGTGCCTTTTGTTTAGACTGAACTGATGTTGATTTTGGTTTAATTAAGGGAATGTTTTCAATTTTTAATGGTCTGTTGTGACTAAAATTACAATGGGTCCACGATAGCTTTGAGCATGTTCCTTTCCTTTTTATGATTATGATGTCAGGAAGCCTTATTGTTCACCATCGTCTCCTAGGCATGGTAGGATGACAGAACCCTTCCTAACCTTCACATATCTGTTAATTAGTTGTTAATTAGTTTAATTATGTTGTCTACTTTGTCTACTGGGCATGGTTTGGTGACGGAATCCATTCTAATTCTTATATCTTTCATCTCTTGAAAACTATATCAATGGAAGTTCAATCTTGATTTCCATGGTTACACTCTTCAACTAGATGAAGATGGGACTCTAAGTCTAGTAGAGTTTTTGAAGCAGGCATAAGATCTCCCTAATCTCTACAAGTGGATCCTCTGAATCCCTAGTTCCTACCTCTGAATTCTTTAAGTTTTAGATAAATACTTTCACAATTATTCTCTCATATTTATTCAATTTAGATTTCATCTTATACTAGTTCTAGTTCTGGTTATTTTCAGATTACGTACAAGTTTCAGTCCCTGTAGATTCGACCTCGGTCTTACCGAGTTCATTACTACATCATAACCCTATACTTGGGGTGTGAACAAGTTTTTGGCGTCGTTGGTAGGGACTAATGGCTACGTATTTATGAAATTAATTGGTTTTAGAATGAGATTAAGATTAGGATTGTACTAACTTTAGTTTTAGATTTTTTCTTTCTATTTGATTTTTAGAATTAACTTTCCTATTTTGTAGGGGTTGTTGATAGATCTTCTAAATTGGTAACTCCGTCCTAATTTCTTTACTTTCTCTATTCTTTATATTAGGTCGTATCTCCTAGATACTAACTTGGTTTGTTTTGTTTTGCAGGATCTTAACATATTAACTTCTTATTTGGTAACATCTTTTTAACTTCTCCTCTTACTTTCCATACTATTGTAGGATCTTTTTTTTTTTTTTTTTTTTTTTTTTTTGGATTAGATTCAGAATTAAGGCTTCATCATGAACGAACAAGAGTGGCTAGAGTGGGCACGTGAGTATGGTAATTTATTTCTAGAAAATGAGAGGTTCCCTGAAAAAAGTGTTAGATGCTTATGCTTGGAAACAACCTATGTCTCAAAATTTTTTTGAAACCATGATTGAGAACCGATCGGAATATAATTCTCCACCGATTAAGAAGTCTATACGTAATTAAGAAAATAGTACGTGATTATTGGGGTGATAATGTGTACCAACAACCATCAAACTCTGGAAACATCAAGATTGGAGAGATGAACCAATAATGGATTATAGTGACTATTCCCTTGGATCCCCTACCATTGATATCCAACCAGAAATAATCCAAGAGGATTCCTTTCAGCGTAACATGGCCTGTTTTGGAAAAACTATAAAAACTTTGGAAGCACTTACTTCATGTGATAATTCTCTTAGGTCCTCTACCTTTAAAATTCAACTAGAAACAATCTAAGAGAATTCAATTCAAAATTCCTTCTAAACTCTAGAGCTCAGCCAACAAAATCACTCCAAAGATTATAAGAACTTATAAAGGATATTCAATAGGGGAGTTCACATGATGCGATTGTGGAGAATTCTGGAATTTGGAATGATGAGTTGGATTCCATTAATGAGCATACGGTTCAATTTCCCGATAAGTCGATCTCGATGACTATTCAAAAGAATGGTCAAGAGACGTGAGTGTCTTTCAAATATAATGATGATGATACACTTCATTCACATGACACACTAGATTTCAATGATGAGGAAGAGGTTAGTTTATGTGAACCTCAACCCAATCTGGGAATAGAATGTGAGGAAAGCGATCCCAGCCCAAGTGTGCACTGCACTGAACTAGAATATGATGAGTATTGGGATGACAATTGTGAATGTGCATCTCCAATTCCCCTGTAATTAATCTCAAGTTTGGTCCAGGTCAATGATCAAGAAGTACACGAAGTGAGCGGTCATAATGAGTCACTCCTCTCACCTAACATGTCTGATTTAAAAGTGGAGGATGAGTTCTTTACAACCGACCCTTCTAACTCTTGTGAAACATGTTTGGACCACTCCTCTAAATTGAATGATGATGTGATTCGGGAGAAGGATGAGTTGCTTGCTACGACCTTGGAATTTGAAACCACTCAGTTAAGGCCACCATCTGAACTATACACGTTTGATAATTCAACGCCTTGATTGAGTAGTTTCAATGAACAGAGTGATCACATCGATGCTTCCCCTATTTATTTTCAATCTGTCTATGTAGGACTGGAGCAAGAGAGCGTACCTCCATCCACTTTCAAGGATGATGGATTCCTTGGGCAAATCATCACGAGCTCCAATATGGAAAATAAGTCACGCTCAGCTGAACTTCCCAACTCTTTGGATGATTGCTTGCCACACTTTCCAAATTTAAACGATCCCATGTCAAAAGACAAAATGGATGCCTTGTAAGACAACATCTCGGTAGTCATCACTGACTGAGAGAACCCTTATTCTGAAGCCCCTTCTTCCCCTAATCCTAAAAGTCTACCATTAAAGGAGGAGGAGCTGACAATGGAACCGAAGTTTGATACTTCGGAATGTGTTGAGACTACATCACTTCTTGTGAAGTTTTCTAAACTTTATTTACTTGTAGTCTCTGATTCACCATGAGATAATAACATTGAAACTTCTTCTGTCACAGGTGAATTGTATATACTTTGGATACCTCAAGCGATTCAACAATTTTTTTTGATGAGGTACATACGTTTCTCTGGAAAGTGATGCTCCAGGGTGTCCAAGCCTATTACAAAAAGGGCTTTTGGATGATCCTGTTGAGGAACTTACTGAGAAACTTATCAAGATACTGGCTGGAAGAGGAACCTTGTGGCATGATTGAGTAGTTTTTCCCTACTTTCATAGGACTAGGGTAGTTTGCTTTATGCTGTTCTAGGTTAGACGATTTTATGCCATTATGTTAGTTTGCTTCCTACATTGTTTTAGAATAGTTTGATTTAGTTGTTTTCACTCTCTTACTGACCTGCTTTCATGTTGAGATCATTGTGGAAAAGTCTCTATCGATTCCTTCGTCCAGGTATTATCTTTCCTTCACTTTTCCTTCACTTTCATTGTCCCATGTGCACTGCATGCTCATAT
Organism: Magnolia officinalis; assembly: GCA_021015155.1. Classification (NCBI taxonomy): domain Eukaryota; kingdom Viridiplantae; phylum Streptophyta; class Magnoliopsida; order Magnoliales; family Magnoliaceae; genus Magnolia; species Magnolia officinalis. The sequence goes on along the minus strand of JAJHSJ010000016.1, from coordinate 13,361,180 downwards.
ATTTTACATTGAGGACAATGTAGATTTTAGGTTGGGGGTGGAAGATTAGGTTACCTAATCAGTGTTTTCTTGGTCTTGAGCAAAATTTGTGAAAATTTTTAAAATTTTTAAAATTTTCTAGAAATTCTTGTAAATTCGAAGTGATTTTGATGGTTATCTTGGATTTAGAATTACAAGATAAGTGATGTTGGTAATTTATGACTCTTGGATTCACTATATGTTAGATTTCACAGTACGTTCGAATAATTAATTCATGATTAGAAGTTTTAAACATTGATTGAGTCATGATTTCACAAGACACATCTCGCTTGCGCATTAAGGTTTTAGTTTGATATTGAATTGTAACTTGGTGATCATTAAGCATGGAAGGAACCAACCTAGGGAATTTGTTCATCATGTTCAATAAGAAGAATATAGAAAAAAAAGAAGAAGTTTTTTTTTTAAAAAAAAAAGAGAAAGAAAGAAAAAGAATACCCAGCTAAAAAAATAGTTGTCATCAGGAAAGGGTTGGGTGTACGATCTTCACCATAGGTTTGCTCCCTATAGGTGTGGATTCGATTCCCCTCCCCCTCGATGGAAAAATCAAAAGCTGGAAGAATGAAAAGGAAAAAAAAAAAAAAAAAAAAAAAGGAAGAAAGAAGAACTATAAGGCAAGTTCTGGTTTAGGTTTTGATTGTCCTGAATGCTCTTCTGATCATCAATGTTATCATGGAACTTGACGATTGAATCTCTTAATGATGATAAGTCGAGACTACACTATACACTCATGGAACTCAATGTTTAAATTTTTTTTCTAATTGATGGATTACTACTTTGAACTTGACTATGGAATTTACCATGCGCTCTAGTCCAGGAGATAGTAATGCCCAACATTCATGAATCTTAGAATTTTTAGGATCTAGATTGTTTTTCAAAAATCACTCGAGTTCATAGAAATTATCTTCTAATTCTCAACTTATTTTTATTTTTACATGCTTTGCTCAGGATTGGCAAAATGCTGGTTGGGGGTTGTGTTGAGGGTCAAATATTGCATATTAGACCCCAGTTATTGCCTAGATTTATGAACATGATGTTGTTTGATGGCCTATTTTAATCATGTTTGGCTGCAAGGTGAATTTAGGAGCTTGGACTAGAAAAGGGTACTAAAAGCATGAATTTAACACTCAGAATTCACCAAGGCAAGTGAAAGACCCCAGGGGACCGAGATCGATGGATTTACATGCTAGAGATCCGAGAAAATCGAGAAACTGAAGCTCAAGTGGCCTGAAAGACGTCCAAAATGCAAGATCACAAGGTTCTCACCATCCATTCGGCTCGAAACTTCATAGGTTGCCTGAGGAACATAATTTAACCATACACGTCGAAATTCAGCTCCGAATCTCTGTGAAAGTGGCCCAACGGATAGATCAGCCCATAAATTCTTGATTTGGGGCCTGCATCGTATCTGGAAATGCTTCAATTTCGGTCTTAACATCTTAAATGAGGTGGAAAAATGGATGGACGGAGAGGATTTCTCACGAACATCACGATGGACCCCACATGTACATGTCATGTATATAGGGTTTACGTGTACAAGATGTGCACTGGACAGAGAATTCGGTCAAAATACACTTAACCCGTCTCGTTCTTGCGACCAGAACCAGCGGACGAACGTACGTGCACCGGTTCTGAGTAGTGGGGCCCACTCATCAACCAAATAGCTGATCTAGTTCGTCCATTGTGTCCTGAGGGAGGGCACAACCCTCGCCAAGGTGGAATTTTTGTCCTTTACGAATGTATACAAGTGGATCGTCAGAAAGCACAGGTTGGACGGTGAGTTGGTTTGATACAGTAGGCCACACCGAAACTGCTCCAAAAACACTCCTTCCCGGACGGTTTTTTGTCTTGAAACCAATGGACAGAGTGGATTTTCCACCTGGCTTCAATAAGAGGGCCGACTCACATCACAGCGTCATTGCGTCGCCTCTGTTTCGCAACAGAGGCTGCAGGTGATCACTGTGGGCCCCCACTCATTGTCTGTATAGCCAATCAGAGCCATCCATTCAAACCGGTCGGGGATTTTAACTAAGATGTAGGTGACCTTTTGCTGGGACACGCCTGACAGTGGCCTTGAGCTCTCAGATTATCCGTTTTGTCGCTGAATGATCAATCAAGATGGGCCGCATCAATGGACGACCAAAACCGACCATCTCCGATCAAAATTTCGAGGAGAATCTGGTGAACGGAGTGGATCTCTTGTATGAACTCGAGAATGGGCCCCACCAGGAAATCAGCGTAAGAAATCTATTCCTGCTGCGATTTGGATTGCGAAGAGAGGACGGTTCGTCTGTAGCTCTCCACCGACTCTAGTAGCAAAGGAAGCACCTTCCCACCGCCCTTTCAGGCTATAAAGAGACAAGAGAGAAGAGAGAAGGGGATCCAATCGGATCCAGGGAGCTTGGCTTCAACGTGGAAGAGAGAGAAACGGTGGAAGGCGTCTTAAGACAGTTTCTTCTTCCTTTTTCTTCTTTAATTCCTTTCTTTTCTGCCTTTATGCTTTCTTTTTCTAAGGGATTTTAGCTTCATCATGTTCATGTGTAGCTAAACCTCTTAGCTAGGGCTAAGAGGTGAAACTTGTAGCATGATGAGAGAACTCTTTGCTTGTGCCTTTTGTTTAGATTGAACTGATGTTGATTTTGGTTTAATTAAGAGAATGTTTTCAGTTTTTAATGGTCTGTTGTGAAAAAAAATTCAATGGGTCTGCGATAGCTTTGAGCATGTTCCTTTCCTTTTATGATTATGATGTCAGGAAGCCCTGTTGTTCACCATCGTCTCCTGGGCATGGTAGGATGACGGAACCCTTCTTAACCTTCATATATCTATTAATTGGTTGTTAATTAATTTAATTATGTTGTCTACTTTGTCTCATGGGCATGGTTTAGTGACAGAATCTCTTCTAATTCTTATACCTTTCATCTCTTGAAAACTATATCAAGGGAAGTTCAGTCTTGATTTCCATGGTTACACTCTTCAACTAGATGAAGATGGGACTCTAAGTCCACTTGAGTTCTTGAAGCAGGCATAAGATCTCCCTAATCTCTACAAGTGGATCCTCTGAATCCCTAGTTCTGACCTCTGAATTCTTTAAGTTTTAGATAAATATTTTCACAATTATTCCCTCATATTTATTCAATTTAGATTTCATCTTATTCTAGTTCTAGTTCTGGTTATTTTCAGATTACGTACAGGCTTCAGTCCCTGTGGATTCGACCTCGGTCTTACCGAGTTTATTACTACATCGAAACCCTATACTTGGGGTGTGAACAATGCATTTCCTCATATTGAAGTTCATTCAATACTTCCTCAGAATTCCAAACATCTCTTTCAGGTCTAGTACATTGTCCTTTGCCATAAAGCTCTTGACAAGCATATCATCGACGTAAACCTCTATGGTTTTTCCAATCTATTTGGTGAATATTTTATTCACCAGCCGTTGATACGTTGCTCAAGCATTCTTCAACCTGAACAACATTATTCGGTAGCATTAGAAACCTTTATTGGTGATGAAGGCAATTTTCTACTTGTCATGCTCATGCATGTCGATCTGGTTGTACCTTGAGTACGCGTCCATAAAGCTAAGGAGTGTGTTCTCGGTGGCAGTGTCTATCATCTGGTCGATCCTTGGGAGGGGAAAACTATGTTTTGGGCAAGCTTTATTCAGATCGGTATAATCCATGTAGACTCGCCATTTCCCACTGGCCTTTTTCACTAGCACCACGTTGGACAGCCAGTCGGGATAATGCACTTCCTTGAGGAGCTTGCCAACTTCCTCATTGATCGATGCATACCTTTCCAAATCAAATGTTTGTCCTTTCTATCAAGCAGGCTTGTCATTGAGATTTACATTCAGTTGATGAACTACGACTCTTGGGTCTATTCCGGGCATATCCTTGTGAGACTAGGCATAACGTCAGCATGTTCCCTCAACAGGTTGGCTAGCTCTGACGAGAGTTGTGGTTTGAGTAGCGATCCAACCTAAATAGTCTGAGATGAGTCAGCCTTGAAGAGCTACATTGAGACGAGTTCTTCCACAGGCGTCCCTCGCTTGATGGTTTCCTCTCGAGGATCCAGGGAGGTGACCTGCATTATCTGTTGTTGTTGTGCCTTTCCTTAAAGGGTTGTCGAATAACATTGTTAGGCCTCGTGCTGGTCACCTAGGACCTTGCCGACCCCATACTCAGTCAGGAATTTCATGGCGAGGTGATAGGTGGACACCACTATCTGTATAGTGTTTAAGGATGGTCTATCAAGAATTACATTGTACATTGAGGGACAGTCTATCACCAGAAAGTTGACCATGGTGATGACTTAGTTGACGTCTTCTCCGGCTATTACTAGCAGGAAAATACTTCCTTCCGAGGTCACCTTTTCCCCTACAAAGATGAGCAGAGGGGTTCGTACGGGTTGTAATCTCAATCTTCCAACTCCCATTTTGTAGAAGGCGGCCATGAACAGGATGTTTGCTGAGCTTTAGGTGTCGAGCAAAATCTGATGCACCTTGTGGTTGGCAATGGTGATGATGACCACTAGTGCATCATCGTAGGGATACCGAATTCCTCGAGCATCTTCTTCTATAAAGGCGATAATGATTGAGTCTACCCTGGGCTCTTTCTTAGGCCGCCTGAGAAGGTTTATTCAACGCTCTTCTCTAGGAATGAGTTTGACATTCATAATTCTAATTCAACAAATAGGGCACCTCTCCGATAAACAAAATACTTTACAAAAAGTAACAATTTGTATTAATATAAACAATTACACATTAATTACCCACAAAAGAAGATACTTAAAAATAAAATAAAATTGCCATTTCTCAATTCCAATAGAAGATTTTTCGCAATTGTCCACGAGTTCTCATATTTGACAGCATTGCATGATCGCCTCATTATCAATGCTATTAAAAATGTCTTTTCGATGTATGTGACTAAGCAATCATTAACGCACTCATCTCTCATTCGATTGCGGAGTTGGCTCTTTATGATATGCATAGTAGAAAATGGCCTCTCAACAGTGGCAGTTGCAATTGGTAGGATTAAGGCCAATGTAATAAGTAAACTAATGGATACACAATATCCTTTTTTGTCTCAATCATCTTCTTAGCAAGGCTGCTAATTCCATTCACTTCCCCTAACTCATTGTTTAAGTGCACATCTATATTATAAGTCTCTAACTAATCATGAAGTACAATGAGATCTACTTTAGAAAAATCAAGTGGATAAAACTGACCAAGGCGGATCAATTTTTTCTTGTCAAAAGTAGAGAATGAATCACTTGGATTCAAGCATTCCACGAAAAGAAGCAATTTAGTAGTTACTTCATTAAAACGGTTGTTCAATGCTTGAAGTTGCATATCTATGCATGTGTAGAACAATTTGACATGGTAGTGATGTAGGTTTGTGATTACTTCTACTCTGCGTCTAGATCACCCTCGAGGTACAAACTTATCGTCCATGTTAGGAACGATGACATTATGTTTGGCACAGAATGACAAAACTTCGGTGAGGAGAGAATCTCATCCATTGTATCTCATCTCTTGCAACCGTATCTTACATATTTTAACTAGGGTCATGGCATTCACAATATCTTGATCTTTTCATTGTAATGCTTTTGATAAATCATTGGTGATTCCTAATATATTCTTCATCAGATGCAAGCTCAAGATGAGATCAAAAGATTGCACCGAATCTAATAGGACACATTATTCACTTCTTTGTTTGGAGTTCGATTCATCTTCTCCAACAATCTCAAGCACATCAATCACAGAGGCAAACATGAGAAACAGGCTTATTAGTGTACCATAGTGTGATCCCCAACGTGTATCCCCAGACCGTCGGAGATTAGCCTCCTGATTCAGACCCTACCTACTTTGAAATTCACTACTTTTGAGAGATTCTATAATTTTAGTAGCTTGCTTGTCTCAAAGAATGTCCCAACGTTTAATTGAGGCTCCAACAGTATTTAACACATTAGAAACTAAGTCGAAGAGTAAATTGATTTGGGAGTGATTTTTTACAATAGCGACAAGTGCCAATTGAAGTTGATGTGCAAATAAGTGAATATAGAATGCAGATTCATTCTCCTTCATATTGAGTGCTTTAAGACCGTTAAACTCTCCTTCATGTTACTAGACCCATCATAACCTTGCCCATGCAATCTCAGTATACTCAATCCATGCTTGGAAAATAATTTTTCAATTGTCGCCTTAAGTGAGACAACATTGGTTTCATTAACATGAACAATACCTTAAAAACATTCAATCACGCATCCATGCTTGTCCACATAATGTAAAGAAAACGACCTTTTACTCTTTGATTGACACATCGTGAGATTCATCAATTAAAATAGAAAATAGTGCATCTCCAAGATCCTTGAGGATAACATTGATGGTTTCGATTGCAACTGCATTCATAATGTCTTTCTGGATATCAAACGTAGTCAATTTGAGATTTAGGAGCACTTTGGAGAACGACACTTTTAATAGCTTCATGCGATTAGCACTAAATTACAGAAGTGCAAGAAAAATACCATAATTATTCGAGTCCTCTGATTTATCATGGCCATGGAAAGCTAATCCCTATCAGAAAAGAAATCTAATACAATCAACAGATGCATTTAGACAAGTTCGGTATTCGTTTCAATCTTGATCTGATTGCCTAGAAAAAATGTTTGAATCTGCTTCTCTTGGTTCATCAAATCTTAACCCATCCTATAGGCTTGGTTGTGAGCATTGTTGGGCCCTCCAACATGAGTGTGAAGTTTTTTCTTTCTTTTACCAATTAACAAATCCCTCAAATACAAAAGAATCACCACTGCCTTGCTCTCCATTATCTAGTCTAAAACTGTAGCAATGTAAGCAAAACACAACATCTTTGTTATGTTATACTCCAACCAACTACCAAACTCATTAAACCAAGAAGGATTAAAATGTCGTAACGTGTTTCCTATCATCTTTTTGAAAAAATTATAGTTCCTAGTTGACAAGGACCCTTTTGTAGATATGCTCTTCGGATCGGGTCTTGGTCATTAGGATGGTACTCTGAAATTCGAGGTCGTAACCCGGGATCTGCATGAAGATTTACAAAGTCAACCTCTATATGAATTCGATTTGAGCCACGTTGCACTTGATTGCGATCATTATTTTCTAACTTTGGATATGGTATATAAACCTTTGACTTTCTTTTGAAAAACTTTTCCATAGCTGGCAATATAGATAAAATAACTTAGAATTTTAGACACTGTTGCTAAGCCATTAGTGCTCAGTATGAGTTTTTCAAACACTAATACTAACTGCAAACTACTACTAATGCTTCTAATACTCTACATAACACTACTAATAACAAAGTTTATCTATAACCTAGTAACAAAAATAATCCCAATAACTTTCCCTATGCTATATTAAATTTCATTAACTTTCTGTAACTTGGATGTAAATGTAATTTCAACCTTAATAAAACACACTAGAATTGATAATCTGCCTATTAGAACAAAAAAGTAGTCTAGACTCCCTGAAAATTTTGAAGAAGTTATATGACCTAAGTTGGTTGAGAGAAAAACATAAATGCTATGTCATCATAGATTGAAGCCATTCAAGTATTAAGGATTCTTCGAACTTTCCTCTTTACGACTTTTAGTGATTGTTTCTAAAAAAAAATTGAGATTTCATCAATTTGGGCCTCAATTGAAGCTTTAGATTTAGTGACAAAAGCAATGCATGTTTTTTAGTTTTAATTTGTTTTCTAGGGGATTAGCAGTTACTAGTATTTTATTTTCAGCTTCTTATCTTAATCATTGATGTTTGGTTTATATCCAACACCTGTGATTTGTTGTAGGGTTTATATTTAGTATAAAAACTATAACGAGTATAAAACTATATCCAAATTTAAGACTAAGGCAATAAGGCACAATCCTAATTTTGTGGGACCAACTACCTAAACAGCCCATTAATCACTATATCAGCATCTACCATTTCTATGCATAATTGCATATTTGTACAGGAACAAATACATGGATTATGGATACAAATAGATACAAAGAAAGCACCTTCATGCAAGCAATGAGCAGCTGCAAACATGTCATCAAAGAAATCTCTTTATAATCAAATTAAGAACTAAAAAGAGAGAAATAGAAAACTCATTATCAACTTTTTCTGTGAAAAAAAATCCACGTTGCCCTGCGATTCCTTCAAGTTCAAGAGAAAACCCTAAAAGCGTCAGAATCAAAAGTCAAAATGGCATTTGAAGGAATTGAAAGCAGGAACAGAGCTTGAAATGGCATTCGAAGAAGGGGAAGGAAATGGCATTTGATTATGAAAACCCTAGTAGTTGAAGGTTATGGAGATGGAGGTTGGGATTTAGGGATTAGAGAGGGAGAAAAGGGAATGAGAGGGGATTTAGGGATTTAGGAATTTGAAAAGGCATTACACGATTGTAGCTTTTAGGCCTTTTGGCTTTCGTGGATTGGCTAATGGACCTGTCTACTAGCTCTTACACTATTGGACAAGCTCTATAGGCCCTGCCATGATGTATGTGTTTCATCCACGTCGTCCATTCATTTCCAGCTCATTTTAGGGCATGGTCCCAAAACTCATGCAGATCCAAAGCTCTAGTGAACCACACCTCATGAAATAGTGGGGATTTAATTTCTACCATTGAAAAAAAAAAAAAGAAGAAAAAGTACCCCCCCCCCCTCGGGCCACATGGCTCTGCCCTTGCCCATCGCAATATTTGCGAGGATTTCATCGTTTCTATTTATTTTAGTGGATGATTGTTGAGGGTCAAATATTGCATATTAGACCCCAGTTATTGCCTGACTTTACGTACATGATAATGCGTAACGTCCTATTTTAATCGTGTTTTTGTTACAAGGTGAATTTAGGAAGCTTAGACTGAAAATGGTACTAAAAGCATGGATTTAAATGCTCAGAAGTCACCAAGGCAAGGGACAGACCCCATGGGACCTAGATCGAAGAATTTACATGCCAAAGATCCGAGAAAATCAAGTGATTGGGTTTAAACGGGCCTGAAAGTCGTCTAGAATGCATAATCACAGGATTCTCACTATTCGTTCAGCTAGAAAATTTATATATGGCCTGAGGACCATAAATTAATCGTACACATCGAGTTTCGGCCATTGGATCCTTGCAGAAGTGGCCCAACGAACAGATCAGCCCATAAAACACTGATCTGGGGCCCACCTGATATCAAGATATGCTTCAATTTTAGTCTCAACCCCTTAAATGAGGTGGTAAAACGGATGGACGGAGCGGATTTCCCACAAACATCACGAGTGGACCCCATTGGCCGTGGCTTTGCACAGTGCACAAGTGCACTCAAGGTGCACTGGACCTGGAGGCCTGTCCAACAAGCGTTGACCCATCTCCTTCTCTTTCACACATCAAGCGTCCAGCGAGATACGCTGATCGAATTGGGTTTTGATAGTGGGCCCCACCCATCATCCAAATGGACAATCTGGACCGTCCATTGTGTCCAAAAGGGGGGGGGAGCGTGACCATTTCCAAGGTGGACTTTTGGTCTCTTGCGCACGTAAGATCGCCGAAAAACACAGGATAAACAACGAGTTGGTTTGATACAGTGGACCGCACCAAAAACATCACTATGGGGCTCACCGATCATCTCAGCGTATGAAATTTCGCACCGTACGCACGTCCGGTTGTTCAAGATGTTGCAGGGTGTTGTGGGCCACCTTTTGTGGTCCGTTGGATGATCTGAACCATCCATAATCTTTAGAGGGGGGTTTTTACCCCAACAATGGAGTCAAAACGTATTTCTTGGATGTCCACCATTCAAAAACACCATCAGAATGCAACTCGGCTTGTGTTTTCACGGTCGTGCATGCTTGTACTGCGTAAGGAGGTTTGTTCTACAAGTTTATGGCCGACCTAAGGACCTCCTTCTGTTTCTTTAAAAGGGAGAGGGAAAAAGAGCTTAAGCATCCAAGCTTGGACGTGTGGGGTAGTCGTGGAGGCAAGACAGGCAAAGGAGAGAGAGAGAGAGAGAGAGAGAGAGAGAGAGAGAGAGAGAGAGAGAGAGAGAGAGAGAGAGAGAGAGAGAGAAATCACATGGAGATCGACGTTTAGAGTTTCTTTCTTTCCTTCCCTTCTTAGTTATTTGTTTATTTTTTAAGAGATTTAGCTTAATCATGGTCCTGATTGGCTAAAAACCTCTTAGCTAAGGCGAAGAGGTGAAGATTGTAGTGTGATGGGTTTGGTTTTATGTCTTTGATTCATGCTTTACTGAACTAATTTTGATTATACTTTAATTATGAGGAATATTTGTAGTTTTTAATGGTTTATTGTGACTTAAATTACAATGGATCTGCGATAGCTTCAGGTATGTTCTTTGCATTATAGGGATTGTGATCGTGGGAGTCCTATTATTCGCCATCGTCTCATAGGCATGGTTAGATGACAGAACCCTTCCTAATGTTCATAAATTCCTTATATTGGATGTGGATTGGTTAAAGTTCTGTTGTTTGCTTTGTCTCATGGGCATGGTTTTGTGATGGAATCTATTCTAATTCTCATACCTCTCATCTCTTGAAAACTAGATCAAAGGATGTTCAGATTGGTTTATAATGAAATATCTTCCAATTGGATGAAGATAGGACTCTGATTCTAATTGTGTTCGTGAATCAAGTATAGATCTCCAATATCTCTATAAGTCGATCCTTGGCACCCTAGTTTCCCACCTTTGAATTCTTTAAGTTTTTAATTAAATAATTCACTATTATTCTCTTAATTTCTTCTGATTTAGATTTCATCTTATTCTAGTTCTAGTTCTAGCTACTTTCATATTACGTACAAGGTTCAGTCCTTGTGGATTCGACCTCAGTCTTATTGAGATTATTACTACATCACAATCCTAGACTTCGAGTGTGATCAAGTTTTTGGCGCCTTTACCGGGGATTGACGGTTACGTTTTTCTGAGATTAACTAGTTTTAAAATTTGGTTAAGATTAGGGTTTTATAACTTTAAGATTAGATTTTATTTTTCTATCTTTAATTCTAGTATTTCCTTTTTAGAAATTAACTTACTTTTTCACTTTAGATATAGAACTTTTCTAATTATTTTTAGAAACTCTTTAATTTTAGGTTTTATTTTCTCCTTTTAGAAATTCTCTAATTCTAGGATTCCTTGTATTTAGAAACTAACTTACTTTCTATTTCTAGGTTTAGAAACTTTCCTCTTTTGTTTTTAGAAACTAGGTTAGTTATTTCCCTTTTTAGAAACTCTTTCTAATTTTAGAAAGTAACTCATCTTTCCTTTATTTTATTTTTAGAAACTTTCTAATTCTAGGTTTTCTTTTAGAAACTAACTTAGCTTTCTATTTATAAGCTTAGAAACTTTCCTTCTTAGAAACTAACTTTCTAATTTTGTTTTAGAAACTTTCTAACTTTAGAATTTCTATTTTTAGAAACTAATTTCTTTTATTTTCTTTTGCAGGATCTTAACATAGGAACTTCTAATTTGGTAACTTCTTTGTAACTTCTTCTCTCTTCTTACTTTCCATACTACTGTACGATCATTTCTTTTATCTTTCTTAGGATTAGATTCAGAGTTAGGGTTTCACCATGTATATGTAAGAATGAGAACATCAGTATGCTGAGATAGCTAAGAGACATTGGGAAGGGATGTATGATGATTATGATAGAAATCAACTTATGTCTCAGAATTTTCCTGAAACAATCATCGAGAACTAACCAGAGTATAACGCTCTATCGATTAAGAAGTCCTTATGTGATCATATACGAGAGAATAATTACACCCCACGGACAGTACATGAGTGTATAACTATGGGAGTGAGAATTATTATCACCCATCTGAAAAAAGAAGAAAGAAAACAATGCGTGATTATATTATGAGTGATAATATGTATTACCAACCATCAGATTCTCCCACCTCTGATCCGTATGACTATAATCAGTGGAAATATCAATGTTGGGAAGATGAACCAGCAATATATCATAGTGATAATTATCTTGGGTCCTCTACCTTTGAAACCCAATCAGAAACAATCCCAAAGGATTTACTTCAGAAACTCATGAATGCACGAGAGCAGTTCAATCAAATTGTCATACAATCATGTGAATTGCTCAAATCTTCAATTCAAAGAATTCAGTCACACCTTATGGAGGAGGAAGAGGCTAGGTTATCCCAGCCTCAACCCAATTTAGAAGCACAATGTGAAGAAAGTGATCATAACTCGCTTGTGGAAGAAACTAAAATTACGAATGAGGAATTAGATTCCATTAATGAGCATATGGTTCAATTTCTCGATGAGTTGATCTCGATGACTGTCCAAAGGAATGATCAAGAGACATGGGTGTCTTTCAAATACAATGATAATGACATACTTCACTCACATGACACACTTGATTTCAATGATGAGGGAGAGGTTAGTTTATTTGAACCTCAACCCAATTTAGGAGTCGAATGTGAGGAAAACGATCCCATTCCAAGTGTGTACTGTACTGAATTGGACAATGATGAGTATTGGGATTCAATCTCAAGTTTGGCCCACATCAATGATCAAGAGGTTCAGGAGGTTTTCAACCAAAGTGATCTACTCCACCTATTTGACATGGCCAATTTGAATGTGGAGGATGAGCCCCTTACAACCGACTCTTCTAACTCTTATGAGACATGCTTAGACCACTCCCCTGCATTGAATAATGATATGATTCGGGAGAGTGATGAGTTGCTCAATATGACTTTGGAATTTGAAACCACCCAGTTGAGGCCACCATCTGAGTTGTACACTCTTGATAATTCAATGCCTCTACTAAGTAGTTTCAATGAACAGAGTATTCACATCAATGCTTCCTCTGTTGATTGTCAATCTGTCTGTGCAGGGCAAGTGCAAGAGAGCATGTGTCCATCCACTTCCATAGAAGATGGAATCCATGGGCAAATTATCACAAGCTTCAACGTGGAAAATGAGTCACTCTCAGCTGAATTTTCCAACTCTTTGGATAATTGTTTGGCACACTTTGCAGATTCAAATGATCCCATGATAAAAGACAAAGTGGATGCCTCACAAGACAATACCTCGGTAGTTGTTATGGACAGAAAGAACCCTCATACTGAAGCCCCTCCTTCCCTAGATCCTGAATGTTTACCATTAAAGGAAGAGGAGCTGAAGATCGAACCGAAGTCTGGAACTTCGGAATGTGTTGAGACTACATCACTTCTTGAGAAATTTTCTGAATTTTATCTACTTGTAGTCTCAGATTCACCATGGAGTACTAACATTGAAACTTTTTCGGTCACAAGTGAATCATATATACTTTGGATACCTCAGGTGAATCAACGACAAATTTTTGATGAGGTCCATAAATTTCTCTAGACATTCATGCTCCAGGGTATGCAAGCCTATTGCAAAAAGGGCTTTTGGATGATCTTATTGAGAAACCTACTGAGAAATTTATCAAGATGTTGGCAGGAAGAGGAACCTTACAGCATGATTGAGTAGCTTTTCTCCTGATTTCATAGGATTAGGGTAGTTTGCTTGATGTCGTTCTAAGATAGTTGGCTTTATGTCATTAGGATAGTTTGCTTTTGTTAGATTGAGTCTTGTGCTGAACCACCGTCACGCTGAAATCTCTTTGGAAAATGCCTTTTAACTCCTTCATCAGGTACTATCTTTCCATCACTTCTCTTTCAATTTCATTGTCTCATGTGCATTGCATGCTTATATCTTTTACATTGAGGACAATGTAGATTTTAAGTTGGGGATGGGAGATTAGGTTACTTAATCAGTGTTTTCTCAGTCTTGAGCAAAAATTGTGAAAATTTTTAAACTTTTTTCTGGAAATTTTTGTGAATTCAAAGTGATTTTTGAAGGCCATCTTCAATTTAGAATTATAAGATACGTAATGTTGGTAATTTATGACTCTTGGATTCAGCTGTCTTTAGATTTCACAGTTAAGTTCGAATTGTTAATCCGTGATTAGAAGTTTTAAACATTGATTGAGTCATGATTTCACATGTCACACTTAGCTTACACATTAAAGCTTCGGTTCAATATTGAATTGTTAACCTGGTAGTCATTAGACATGGAAGGAGCCAACCTGGGGAATTTGTCCATCATGTTCAAAGAAAAAATAGTACCTAGCTAAAGAAAAAGTTGTCTTCGGAAAGGGTTAGGTGAATGGTCTTCACCATGGGTTTTGCTCCCTATAGGTGAGGGTTCGATTCCCCTCATGGCTTTGCCTTTAAAAGGTCAACATATCATGAAAGCCATCAATGGAAAAATCAAAAGCTGGAAGAATGAAAAGTTGAACTGTAAGGCAAGTTTTGGTTTAGGTTATGGTTATCCTGAATGCTCTTGTGATTATTAATGTTATGATGAAAATAAAGAATTAAGCCTATGATTGTGATAAGTTTAGGTTTCACTACACACCCATGAGACTCAATGTTTAGAATTATTCTAATTGATGGATTAATACATTTGTACTTGACAATGAAGTTTACCATACGCTTGAGTTTATGAGAAGGTAATGCCCAACATTGATGTATCTCGGAATTTTACTACTTTTCAAGAATCAATCGAGTTTATAGAAATTATCCGTAGTTCTCAACTTATTTTTTGCATACTTTGCTCGGGACTAGCAAAATATTGGTTGAGGATTGTGTTGAAGGTCAAATATTGCATATTAGACCCAGTTATTGCCTGGCTTTACATATATACATGATAATGCTTAACGTCCTATTTTAATCGTGTTTTTGTTACAAGGTGAATTTACGAAGCTTGGACTTATATATATATATATATTATATATATATATATATATATATATATATATATATATATATATATATATATATATATATAAGTTACCAGTTTTAGCCATGATTTTACACCGTCACTCCAGCGCTCAATTACTGACTAGTCATGTTAGAATGCGTAATGAGCAATCTTCTCTAAAGCCCACGTGATGTGTGGCCTGAATCATCCATACATGCTGTCGCATGGACCACCATGGATATAATTGTGTGGTTAGTTCCACGTTAATTTTGGACTATGGACAGTTTTGTTTCTCTCAACCATCTATTCCACGTTCATCAATTAAATGGATAGGTATTTTCGTTAATGTTATATTCGTGGGCGTCCAGAATGCAAGATCACAGGATTCTCACCATACGTTCGGCTCGAAACTTTGTATATGGCCTGAGGACCATAAATTAACCGTACACGTCGAATTTCGTCCATTGAATCCTTGTGGAAGTGGCCCAACGGACAGATCAGCCCATAAAACACTGATCTGGGGCCTACCTGATATCTAGATATACTTCAATTTTAGTCTCAACCACTTAAATGAGGTACTAAAATGGATGGACGAAGCGGATTTCCGACAAACACACGAGTGGACCCCACTAACAGTGGCTTTGCACAGTGCACAAGTACACTCAAGGTGCAGTAGGCCGGGAGGCCGGTCAAACGAACGTTGACCCGTCTCCTTCTCTTTTACACATCCAACGTCCAACGAGAGACGTTGATCGAATTGGGTTTTGATAGTGGGCCCCACCCATCGTCCAAATAGACGATCTGGACAATCCATTGAGTCCAAAGGGGAGGCGTGACCATCTCCAAGGTGGACTTTTGGTCCTTTGTGCACGTATACACGTGGATTGTCGAAAAAAAACAGGATGAAGAATGAGTTGGTTTGATACAGTGGACCGCACCAAAACTCAACCAAAAACAATCATTTCCAACTGAAATTTCTCTAGGAATCCAATGAACGGGGTGGATTTCACAGAAAACATCACTGTGGGGCCCACTGAGCATCTCAGCGCAGGAAATTTTGCACCGTACGCACGTTCAGTTTTTTCAGACGTTGCGGGGTGTTGTGGGCCACCGTTTGTGGTCCGTTGGATGATCTGAACCGTCCATAATCTTTAGAGGGGGGGTTTTTACCCCAACCATGGGGTCAAATGTATTTCTTGGACGTCCACCGTCTGAAAACATCATCAGAAACCAACTCGACTTGTGTTTTCACGGCTGCACATGCATGTACTACATAAGGGGGTCGATTCCGCAAGTTTATGGCCAACCTAAGGACCTCCTGCTGTTTCTATAAAAGGGAGAGAGAAAGAGAGCTTAAGCCATCCAAGCTTGGACGTGTGGGGCAATCGTGGAGGCAAGACGGGCAAAGGAGAGAGAGAGAGAGAGAGAGAGAGAGAGAGAGAGAGAGAGAGAGAGAGAAATCACATGGAGATCGGCCGACGTTTAGAGTTTTTTCTTTCCTTCCCTTCTTAGTTATTTGTTTATTTTTTAAGAGATCTAGCTTAATCATGGTCCTGATTGGCTAAACCTCTTAGCTAAGGCTAAGAGGTGAAGCTTGTAGTGTGATGGGTTTGGTTTTATGTCTTTGATTCATGCTTTACTGAACTGATTTTGATTATAGTTTGATTATGTGGAATATTCGTAGTTTTTAATGGTTTATTGTGACTTAAATTACAATGGATCTGTAATAGCCTTCGGGTATGTTCTTTGCATTATAGGGATTGTGAATATGGGAGCCCTGTTGTTCGCCATCATCTCATGGGCATAGTTGGATGACGGAACCCTTCCTAATGTTCATAAATTCCTTATATTGGATGTGGATTGGTTAAAGTTTTGTCGTTTGCTTTGTCTCATGGGCATGGTTTTGTGATGGAATCTATTCTAATTCTCATACCTCTCATCTCTTGAAAACTAGATCAAGCGATGTTCAGATTGGTTTTTAATGAATATCTTCCAACTGGATGAAGATGGGACTCTGATTCTAGTTGTGTTCGTGAATCAAGCATAGATCTCCCTGATCTCTACAAGTGGATCCTTGGCACCCTAGTTTCCCACCTTTGAACTCTACAGTTTTTAGTTAAATAATTCACCATTATTCTCTTAATTTCTTCTGATTTAGATTTCATCTTATTCTAGTTCTAGTTCTAGCTACTTTCAGAATTACGTACAAGGTTCAGTCCCTATGGATTCGACCTCGGTCTTACCGAGATTATTACTACCTCACAACCCTATACTTGGGGTGTGAACAATGATGCTAGAAATGGGACATAAAAAACTCAAATATGTGAAACATTAGGGAAAGGTTGGGAGGGAAGTGCCTATAGTTCAAACCTTCTTGAGTCCATTGTGACGTTTATATACCATCCAAACTATTTATAAGGTCATTCCCACGAGATGAACGAAAAAACAAAAAAAAAAACTATTATAATGAATCAAAACTTTTGTGGCCCCGTAAATGTTTCAATGGAGGGTGTCAATATTCATGGTTTCCTATTGTGCGGCTCATTGGAGTTTTGGATTTTCCTCAGGTTTTGACTAATCTCTTAATATGAGTGGGCAAAAAAGACAAATGGGGTGGATTTTTCATAAACATCATGGTAGACCCCACCTAGCTTAGGACTGTAGTAACTTCTGAGGTGGTAGACAACCTTAAGGAAGCATAAGGTGCAGCCCTGGCCTCAACCAACACAGTTTGGCCATCACTATGAAACCCACCTCTATGTATGTGTAGTATGTTCAGGTTATGCATCCATTTTCAAACCATTTTAGAGCATTAGAGGAAAAATAAAGCAGTTTCAGATCTCAGGCGAATCACACTTCAGGAAACAACGGTGATTGACCATTAAAAATGATGCAAGGGAGGACATGATGAGGTTGATGATTGTCTTCCTCGATCGATAACTACCTTGAATCCACAAGAGCTTTCTCGAATCCACAAGAAGAAAAAAAGGAAAAACACTTCTAAGGAATTAATTTATTGAATGAATAATTGATGATAAAAATGAGTTTAATACCCTTTAAATAACCCTAATCAAACCCTAAAAACATAATTAAAGAGTTCTAATCAAATAAGGAAACAAATTCAGAAAAATATGTAAATTTTCGCTCGAAACAGCCAAAAAGTGTCTAGAGAGTTAAATCAGAAATTTTGTAATTTTTGACCTGTCGACCCATTCTGTAGACGTACAGAACTAGATTTTGACCCGTCGACAAGATTTATCAACCTTTCTAAACTGACAGAAACCAGACATCAAGAAATCTAGAATTTCTAGCATAATTTTGACCTGTTGACCGGATTTGTTAACTGATCGAACTATGTTGAGTGTGTTCAATCCTTCTTGGCTTTTTTTCTACGGTCCATCGTTGCCATGAATGAGTCTGGGACCCATTCTACATTAGTCTCCTCCACTTCAAAAGAACTCATCCTCGAGTTATTCATCGGATTCGGTTCATGATCTTCAAGAAGATCAACAATATAAGCATTGTCATTGATCTTACGGAGGATGGGTACTGGTCCAATCTTGTTTCTCTTTAGCTTATTGTATGTCCCGGTCAAAAATCTCTCTTTGCGCAGATTAACCTCACGTTATCGCCAGATTAAATACCTTCAAACACCGATGCATGTCATCCTTCTCCTTGTACTTGTCATTAGATGCCTTCAATCGGGCCTAAACATCAAAGTGTACTCTTATAATTCACTTTTCCATATGTTCAGCGACAATGCTCATGTCTGAAAATTTGGGCAAGGAAACCAAATCAAGGGTGTGTCAAGGTACTCATTCAAACACAATTTCAAATGGAGATTTTTTGGTGGAATGGTTCAGCATATTACTAAACGCGAATTCTGCCTGAGCTAAGGCCAAATCTCACTATTTGGGATTATCACTCAAAACACTTCATATAAGGTTTCCAAGTGTATGAGTTAATACCTTGATCTGTCCATCAATCTATGGATGATACGCACTACTAAACTGTAATTGTGTGTCAAACCGCCTCCATAAAGACCTCCAAATATGACTGAAGAACTTAATGTCACGATCTGAGGTGATGAATTTTGGGACCCCATGTAGCCGAACAACTTCTCGAAAAAACATATTTGCAACATGCATAACATCGAGAGTTTTCTTACATGGATATGAAATGAGCCATCTTGAAAAATCAATTGACTACAACGAAGATAAAATCCATACCACATTGGGTCCATGAGAGACCTAACACAAAGTCCACAGACGAATCCTCCTAAGGGCGGTCGAGGACAAGTAATGGAGTGTATAGTCCTATGTTTTATGACCGCCCCTTGGATGCCCGATTGTGTGACACCACTGCACTACTCTTCCCACATCCCGTTTCAGATGTTGCCAATAATAATGTTCCTCCAGGAGCGTTATTGTCTTGTCTCGCCTTAGATATCATTAAGGCCACTTTCATGTAGCTTAGATGATAGTCTCGCAATGAACTCCGAGGAATGCACAACAAATTTCCTTTGTAGAGAAATTCATCCTAAATGTGGAGGTCCTTGCGCTGACCTTCCTAACATCTATTCCATATGTCCTAGAAGTCGTCGTCGCCAACATATAGGACTTTTAGGCATTCGAACCTAACAACCTCATTGCTCCAAGTGACTAACAAAGTCATACATTGACTAAGTGCATCAGCCACTTTGTTCTATTACACAAATTTATGCTTTAACATAAATGTGAATTTCTGAAAGAATGAAATCCACCTAGCATGTGCACAATTCACATTAGTTTGACTATTAATGAATTTGAGAGTTTGATGGTCTTTGTAAAGAATGAATTCCCTCTTAATAATGTAATTTCACCAATATCGCAGTGCCTGGACCACTGCATACATTCAAGCTCATACATCGACCACTTTTTGCATGCATTACTAAGTTGTTCATTGTAAAAGGCTACCGTCCTGCCTTTTTGTGACAAAACTTCCCCAATTTCGACATACGAAGCATCGTATTCGACCTTAAACAGTTTGTCGAAGCTGGGAGGTATGAGAACTGGGGCTGTAGACAACCATTGCTTAATTTCAACAAAGCTCCAATCAGCTTCATCAGTCAATTGAAAATGGTCCCTTCTTCATACAAATTTATAATCGGTGACACAATGGTGTTGAAGTTATTCATGAACCAATGATAGAATGTCGCCAACCCGTGAAAACTTCGTACTCCATGGATGTTTGTTGGAACTGGCCATTCCTTGATGGCTCTCACCTTTTTATTGTCCATCTAGATGCCCGTGGACGTCATGACAAAGCCCAAGAATAGAAGGCTATCGGTCTAAAAGCTTCATTTTTTCATATTAAGATACAACTTATTTTCGGTGAGCACTTGAAGGACTCGCTTAAGGTGTTCCATATGGCTTGCTTCATCTTGACTGTATATGAAAATGTTATCAAAGTAGACCGCTATGAATTGCCCAATGAATTACTTCAGAACTTGGTTAATAAACCTCATGAATGTACTAGGTTCATTTGAAAGACT
>JAJHSJ010000016.1:13284981-13340745 GCA_021015155.1 Magnolia officinalis | reverse complement strand
GTTGGCTATTGAAGTGACGTCACCAAGTTCTGTGGGCCCCACTATGATGTATGTGTTGTATCCACACCATCCATTCATTTTGAGATATTATTTTAGGGCATGACCCAAAGAATGAGGCAGATAAAAACATGTAGTGGACCTCACCACAGAAAACAGTGGAGAGAGTGATTCCCACCATTGAAACTATCCTAAGGCCCACCATAATTTTTATTTGAAATCAAACCTGTTCAAAAGTTAAAAAAGACATGAAATAAGGTAAAACACAATTATCAGCTTGATCTAAAACTTTCGTGGCCTTTAGAAGTTTTTAATGGTGGGGTGTCACTGTCCCCACTGTTTTCTGTGCTGGGGTCCACTGGAGCTTTGGATTTAACTTTGGATATTGCCCTAAAATGATCTCTCCAAATGGATGGAAGGTGTGGATATAAAACATGCATCATGGTGGGGCCCAAAAATGAGAGGTATATAAATATCAGGTGGACCACACCACATGAAAACAATAGTGATTGGATATCCATCATTAAAATCGTCGTAAGGCCCACTGTACTATTTATTTGGCATCCAATCTGTTTATTAGGTCATACATGCCTAGATGAACGGGAAAAACAAAAATCATCTCGATCCAAAACTTTTATGGCCCCCAGAATGTTTTAAATGGTTGACGCTCATTCAACACTATTTCTTGTAATGTGGTCCATTTCAAAATGGGATATGCCTCATTTTTTTGTCTCATGCCATAAGATGATCTTTAAAAGTAGATGGATGGCATGGATTAAACACATACATCATGGTGGGGCCCACACAACACCAACCACTAGCCATTGGATGGTGTAGGGGGAGGAGCCAATCTGTTCCCCTTATTTGTGGTGTGTTCCATTTAATCTTTGGATATGATTCATTTTTTGGATAATTCTATAAAATGATCTCGAACAATGGATGAATGGTGTGGGTTTATCCCAAATTTTCGGTAAATCCAAAACTCGAGTGGACCATGCCACACAAAACAGTGTGGAATAATGATTTCCACCGTTGATACCTTCCTTGGGCCCACAGTAATGTTTATTTGTTATCCGACAGGTTCATAATATTAAAAAGATATGAATGAAGGGAAAACACAAACATCAGCCTAAATGCGGGCCACACCACATAATATAATGGAGAGGGGTTTCCTTAAAACATTCATAATCATATATTGGGCCTGCCTAAATGTGATTCACATATCCAACCCACTCATTATGTGTGTCCCACTTGGATGAGGGGTCAGACCAAGTTTCAACCACATCCAAAACTCATGTGGGCCCCACCAAGTGCTTTTATATTTTTTAGGATGCCTTCAATTAGTTTTAGATGGTATGGCCCACTTGAGTTTCGTTTACCGATGATTTTTGAGATATCTCATAACCTAAAGGGGACACATCAAATTCACGGTGTTGATGTTCGACACACATCATGATGGGGCCCACAAAACTTACTAACATCAATTCTTAGGTTCTCACGAGGTCAATAAGTTGGGTCACAATTTTAACCAGAATATTTGGCCCATTTTTCATGTCTAGTCCAGTCACTCTATTTTACTGATCAATACCCTCAATTTGACTAGTTGCTCGCTTCAATTAGGCTACACATGAGAAAAGATATTGGGCATACCATGATTGATTAACGATTTTAGTGAATTTTGATTTAAATATCTGAAGTTATTTACTCTTCAATTTGGACTGATTAGATTGTCCAAAAACAGTTAAAGGTTGTTCATAATATCAAAAATATATCAATGAATAGAAAACACAAACATCAACTTAATCCAAAACTTCTATGGCCTCCAAGAAATTTTAAATGGTAGAGGTTCAATCACACTATTTCTATGGTGTGGTCCACTTGAGCTTTGGATATGCTTCCTTTTTATTCTTTAGACCTCAAATTATCTGTTAACATGGATGAATGGAGTGGATAAAATAAATAAATAACGGTGGACCTTACACCGGTAAAGGTAACGAATAACTCACTTAAATGTAGTGGAGAAAGGTTTCCTTAAAACATTCATAATCATATATTGGGCCTGCCTAAATGTGATTCACATATCTAACCCACTCATTATGTGTGTTCCACTTAGATGAGGGGTCAGACCAAGTTTCAACCGCATCCAAAACTCATGTGGGCCCCACCAAGTGCTTTTATATTTTTTAGGATGTCTTCACATAGTTTTAAATGGTATGGCCCACTTGAGTTTCATTTACCGATGATTTTTGAGATATCTCATAACCTAAAGGGGACACATCAAATCCACGGTGTTGATGTTTGACACACATCATGATGGGGCCCACAAAACTTACTAACATCAATTCTTAGGTTCTCACGAGGTCAGTAAGTTGGGTCACAATTTTAACCAGAATATTTGGCCCATTTTACATGTCTGGTCCAGTCACTATATTTTACTGATCAATACTCTCAATTTGACTAGTTGCTCGCCTCAATCAGGCTACATATGAGAAAGATATTGGGCATATAAGATTGATCAACAATTTTAGTGAAATTTGATTTAAACATCTAAAGTTATTTACTCTTCAATTTGAACTGATTAGATTGTCCAAAAAATGATTAAAGGTTCAATTAGTGGATTTGCCTAATAATTTAGTAATTTTATTTTTCACAAATAAATTTCAATTTCCTTTTAAAAATAACATTTTTTTTCAAAATGTATATGTATTTTACTCTTTTAACTAAATATCATTTTTATTATAAAATATTTCAAAAATATTTAAAATACAAATTTTGAATTTTAATTTTCAAAATCTCAAATTTTTTCTCATATTTTAATTTTTTCTCAAAAATTTCAAAATGCCGATTTTTTTTCTTCAAAAGCATTATTTTGTCCTCAAATTTTTTCTTAAACATAGTTAAAATTTCTAAACTTTTCAATATTCCTTTTCATGTGATATGACAAATCATTTACATATTACCTTTTAATTATATATAAAAAAAATTTCCATTCATATGATATAAAAACTATATATATATATATATATACACACACAAATTTTTACTGACAAAAATTTTAAAAAATTAAAACATATTTACATTATTACCGATGGTTTTCAGCTGTCGGGAAAAAGATTTAGGAAAAACACTTTTGGCGACGAACATTTTCGTTGGTAAAAGTCTTACCAAGACAGCGCGATTTTTTTATTTTTTATTTTATTTTCTTTATTTATTTATTTATTTTGTTAAAAGTCAAAACACCCTTTAGCGACGAAAATTTTCGTTTGCTAAAGGTGGCTTTTAGCTATGAAATTAATTTCGTCACTAAAAGGAAACTTCTCAATTTTTGTTTTTTTTCAAAAATTCAAAACACCGTTTAGCGACAAAACTTTTCGTAGCTAAAAGTCTCATCCATGTTTTTAGCTATGAAAATTTTCGTAGCTAAAAGTAAACCTTTCGATTTTTTTCAAAAATTGTTTACTGCCTTTAGTGACGAAACTTTTCGTAGCTAAAAGTCTCATCTACGTTTTTTAGCTACGAAATGTTTCGTAACTAAAAGTATTTCAAAAATTATTTACAGCCTTTAGCGATGAAACATTTCGTAGCTAAAAGTTTCATCCATATTTTTTAGTTACAAAAATTTTTGTAGCTATAAGTTCAAAAATTATTTAAAAGCTTTAGCGACGAAACTTTTCGTAGCTAAAAGTCTCATCCACTTTTTTTAGCTACGAAAATTTTCGTAGCTAAAGTAAACCTTTCTAAGTCTCTAAACCTTTCAGTTTTTTTCCAAATTTGTTTACGGCCTTTAGTGACAAAAATTTTCATAGTTAAAAGTCTCATCCACGTTTTTTAGCTATGAAAATTTTTGTAGTTAAAAGTAAACCTTTCGATTTTTTTGAAAAATTGTTTACAACCTTTAGTAACGAAACGTTTCGTAACTAAAAGTCTCATCCACGTTTTTTAGCAGCCTTTAGCGACGAAAATATTCGTAGCTAAAAGTCTCATCCACGTTTTTTAGCTACGAAAATTTTTGTAGCTAAAAGTAGCTTTTCGAATTTGTTTGAAAAATTGAAAACAACCTTTGCCGACGAAAATTTTCATCAGTAAAAGTGACTTTTAGCTACGAATTTACAATTTCGTCGCTAAAAGTAAACTTTTAGCGATGAAAATTTCTTCGTCGCTAAAAACCCTCTTTCTTGTAGTGACATGTATTCGTAGGCAATGACAATGCCTGTAATGTTGTGGATGTTGGTACTATCCACATCAAGATGTTTGATGGTATGTAGCATACCTTAATTGAAGTAATGCATGTTCATAATATAAAGAAGAGTTTGATATCTCTTGGTGCACTCGAGGTGATTGGGTGCAAGTTCACCGATTTCAATGGTATCCTTAAGGGTTTTAAAGGAGCGCTCGTAGTTATGAGAGCATAAAGGCATGATAACCTTCACAAGTTGATCGGAAGCACTTCAACAGGTAGAGCTGCAACTGCAGTAGCAAATTCCACATATGCACATAGGCTTTCAAAGAAGGTATTTGGATGAGAGGTATGATAAATCAGTTGGGGGCTTGAGTCAGGAAGTCGTGTTGGTTAATTGTGACAACGAGAGCTCTATTAATTTGGCTAAAAACTTTATTTATCATTCATGTACTAAACACAATGATGTTCGTTACCATTTTATCTGACAGGTGTGTGAGGAAGGAGGCGTGACTCTAGAGAAGATTTATACCAACATGAATCCAATAGAAATGCTAACTAAGGAGGTTCATACAGAGAAGTTCAAGTTTTGTCAACTTCTCAGGGCTTGGCGAAGGCGTAAAAGGAGGACGGAGTGTACACGAGAAGCAATGATGGAGTTATAATGCAAGGCATGATTAGAGAAAGAAAAAAAGAAGTTATGAAGGATGACGATTGAAGACATAGTGGAGCTTGTTGATAAATGTCTTAAATATGTAATTCAACAGTCTGTCGATGATAGGTTCGATACCATCAAGCAGGCTTTGATGTTATCGAAGTTGGCTTGATGCCATCAAGATTTTCCAGAATAAATTGATTTGGTTGTTGGACACTTTAGTGCCCTTTACAATGCCATCGAAGACCGTTCGATGTCATCGAAGGTTGTTCGATGCCATTGAAGGCCTGGTCGATGTCATTGGTAATATCCGAATTTTCATGTTTAGTCGCTGGAACATTTTGGTATTTTTTTCGATGCCATCGAAGTGGCTTCGATGTCATCGAAGGTTAAGTTTCAATGACATTGAAGTGTTTTCGATGTCATCGAAGGATTCCGTGCAAATTTTGCAGATTTGTGAATTTAAGGGATTTGTTTTTTATTTTGATTGGGATTCTCCTTGAGGTTATATATTTGGGTGTAATCAGGATTGGGTGGTATCTAAGGCTTTCTAATTCGTTCCTAGGGTTTCAAGGGCTTGTAAAGGGAGATTCGAGGCTTGTTCGAATCGGGTATTCTCTCCATCTCTTGTAATTTCTACATTTATAGTGCTTTTTGTAGCTTCGTGCCATGGTTTTTTTTACCTGTAAAGGGTTTTTGCAAATTAAATTCAAAGTGTTTGCGTTGTGCTTGCTTGGTGTGATTGGATTACTTCACTTGATTCATCTTTGTGTGCTTCTGCGGTCCCTTAACAAAATGTGCTAACTAGTGTATAAATTTATAGTCATTTTGAAAAGCGACATTAACAGCTGAAAAACATGAATGCTCTTCCACAAGACTTTACTGACTCACTTTGTGAAGCTTAGCTCATTGCTAGATTTCCATGGATATCTAATTCTCTCTTGTTTTTAAGGAATAAGTAAAAAAAAAAAAAAGAGAGAAGAAGCTATAAATATGGTTTTCTATTTCCATGTTTGAACTCAGAAAATGTGGATATCTACTTCTTTTGAAAAAATAAATAAATTGGCAAGTGAGACCAGGCTTGTCAATGGGTCGGGTCCATTAATACACATACCCAGGCTAACCTGGTTCTTGTCTTGTTGAATCCTAGTCTAGTTCTTAGAGACCCAGACCTAAAATCCAATCAGATTGAGAGCTGATTAGGTGAGACCCCAACCTCACCCAAGACGGTGCCACCCTTACCGTGGGGCCCGCCTATATTATCTATTTTGTATCCACACCATCCATCCTTTTTTCTAGAGTATTTTAGTGTATGAACCCAAAATGAAGAAAATCCAATTATCAGGTGGACCATACCATAGAAAATAGTGGTGATTGACTATTAATGAACCACAAAAATTTTAGATCAAGCTAATATTGTTTTTCCCTTCTTCTAAGCTTACATGACCTTATTAATGTATTGGATGGCAAATAAACATTATGGAAACATTAAGGTCCTCTCTGTGAAGTTTTTAATGGTAGGGCTTCTTCATTTTTTGGATCATTCCCTAAAATGATCTAGAAAAATATGGATGTATAGCATTAATATAGGGTAGATACATCAAGGGGGGCCCTACGATAAGGGCTGCACCATCTTTGGTGAGGATGGGCTCTCACCTAATCTTTTCTCAATTAGGTTGGGGTTAAATAAGATCATTTACATGGTTAGGCTCACCTCTTCGATGAATTAGATTGCATATGCATGTGACACTTTGATATGTGCTTGGTACCTAAAGGGGCTCTTGTAAGTGCAGAGGGCTTAAGAAATCTCGTTTCTTTTGCTAGAATTGTTAAAATTTTGTTTTAAAAATAAATAAAATTTTTAAAAAATTATTTTACCTCTAAAACAGTTTTTTTGGAAAAGAAGAAGAAGAAGAAGAAGAAGAAGAAAATGTGTGTTTTCTTTAGTCCCACATCAGATAGAGTGGGAAAAAAGTTGTGGTTTATAAGTGGTTGAGTGAGTACTATTCTTACTTGGAGAAATGGAGGATGAGATGCTTAGTTTGCTTCGCAATAAAACACACACATGTGCAATCGAGGGTGAGCATGGGTGAGGGCGTGGGCAGTGAGTCAGTAGTGGCACTAGATGACACACTTTGCACTTTGTATGTGCACATCGTATCACAAAGTGGAATCCGATTTGATCTTTCCAAACATTTTCCATTTAAGAAATTACTAAGTAGCTCAAACATTATTTGAGCCACTAAGTTCGACCACTCATCAAATCTGCCAGACAACAAACTGCGTTAACGGAGTTCCTAAGTAGATCCGTTCATGAATGTTGCACATAGGATCTTAGAGAGAAGGCTTGTCTTATCTTGGAGGCAATTCGCCTATAACCCATTAGCAATCGAGAAGGGGGCGAATCAAACTTTAAGGACAACATATTTATACATGATTCAACCTAGTATTAAATTTAAATAATTTTATTTCCAGTTTTCCAAAATATTTTTTCCAAGATTCTTAAAGCTTGATTATGGATATCGAAAGTATTGCATTAGTAAAAATAATGAACCAAGATTTGATAAGACTAGACCAATTCGACAGTATAAACTTCACCAGGTGGCAAGACAAGTTGAAGTTTTTTCTCACTACCTTGAAAATATTCTATATTCTAGACTTCAATCTCCAGCCTCTACCATAAGAAATAGACAACGACACTCCAGAACAGATCACTACAAAAATTAAACAATAAGAAGATGAACTGTTGTGTCACGATCACATTCTAAATGCTCTTTCTAATCGGCTGTACGATCTGTACACTGGAACAACTTCAGCGAAATAAATCGGGAATGCATTAGAATACAATGTACAAGGCCAAAGAAGAAGGAACATAGAAATTTCTAATCACCAGATACTTCAATTTCATGATGATAGATAATAAGCTTCCACTGGCCCAAATTCATGAATTACAGTTGATTGTAAACAGAATAAAGGCACTAAAAAAATGACTTACCTGAATCTTTTTAAGTCGGAGCTATTATATCCAAACTACCTCCAAGCTGAAAAGACTACATGAAGAAGCTACTGTATAAATCAGAAGAGTTCACCTTGGAACAAATCCAAAAACATATTTATATTGACGAAGAATCTCATAACCAAGATAGGAGGGATAACGACAATGGTGCATCCTCATCTAAGGTTAATGCAGTAGAAAAACTATCCCATGATTATAACTCTTAGATGAATGATACCTTAAAACCCAACAAAGATCAAGGGAAATTCAAGAAAACCCAAAAGAAGAAAAATAGTATACCTAAGGGTCCTTGTTATGTTTGTGATAAGACCGAATATTTTGTTCGATTCTGTAGGGACCGAAAAAAGCCTAAGAAAGAAGCTAATACAGTAGATGATGATATCGAAGCAATGGTCATGGAAGTGAACATGGTTAAAGAGAAAGTCTCCGATTAGTGGTATGATACGGGTGTCACAATTTATGTATGCATCGACAGATCTACCTTCAAAATCTATGAAGAAGTGACCAATGGTCAAAGGGTTCAAATGGGAAATGAAGGTTGATTGAAGGTCGTTGGCAAAGGAACAATGAAACTAATGTTTACTATTGGAAAGAAAGTAATCTTTACCAACATGTTGCATGTCCCAGACGTAAGTTGGAACTTAGTCTTAGGGGATCTTCTGAGCAAACCTAGGATAAGTGTTGTGTTTGAATTCGGCAAGTTGATCTTGTCTAAGAATGAGAACTTTATGAGAAATGAGTATGCTCGTAATGGGATGATTAAGTTTTCACTGAACGAAAAGAATTCTTCTACTTATATAGTTGAGTCTGTAACCTTATAGCATGATAGATTAGCACATATTGGCTATATTACCATAAGACTCATTGTCACGCCCCAAACTCGGAAACTGGGCTTACAAATTTCCCGATCGCCGAATCTGGCACCGATAGCCTCCGTATACCCCATTCTCGGCTCCCGACACCCATATACCAGGTTCCGATCTTGGGATTCTATAAGTAGGATTTCTAACATGATTTTGATTCGTAATGAGCATAACCATAAGCATAACCCATGAACAATAACCACAAGAACACCATCACAAAATCCACTATGATAAAAAAAACTTTAAAGTACAAAACATATGAAGAGAAATACAAGATAATGATAACGGAAACTCCTGAAGCTCGATTGCACGCTCCTGCTGCAACTAAGCTATGGCTGCGTCCTGGTGTCACCTGCACGCATCAATTATGCATAAGCTTATAGAAAGCTTAGAGGGTGGTGTAAGTGTGTGTGTAATATGAGCGTGCTCAGGATACAATATTAGAGTAACGTGGAATCATGCTGATGAGTACATGAATACAATTAGCCGTACCAAGGCTATGCAGTACAAAACACGAATGTTATCGGCCATATGAAGGCCATGCGATGCGAAATGCAACTCAAGCATGTCAATCCTCATCCACTTGTCATTGCAACTCTTCACTAGAGCATCAAATATCAATACAGTTCTCACTCTGGATAATCGCCAGGGTTTAATACACTCCAAATGGCACTGTCCCTTTCTGAGGCGCGCAGTTCAAGTGAGCGTAAGAAACCTCACTATCCGCCTGGCTAATAGTCTGTTAATATCTATCTGGCACGTCGATAGTGGACCCATTCACGAGCTGGTTAAACTCAGCCTAGTAATGCCCCCTACCCTCAGGCAAGTAAGGCCACGCCCATTTCCAAACGACCACGACATAGTGGGAGACACGGCCTCCTGGTATTCGGCCCTCGTACGCTCATGTATCCACCACTCGGTCCCGACGTTGGAGTCATCCTCTGGTACTACTGGGTTTAAGGATTTTCACCCAGGGACATCTATGGCGCCCCGATGCTTAGTAACAATATTTTCGGTGTCCAATCCTGTCCTCTACATGTGTCTGTGGAGGTCATAGCCCTGATGTCGCTAGGGCGTACAGTAATCATAATCACACAAATGTAAAAATGCATGAGTCACGCAGTCCAATCATGCATCAATCCTACGCATACCGAGCGCTCATGTGAGGTAACTCTGCCTATCAGGGAGTCCCACAAACCACCTACACTATGGCATATGCAATGATCAATCACACCTCATAACAAACATATAGATGATGTGTATGGGCATGTATTATAATGCTATGCTATCACAAATTCATAATTAGCAACGGTAGCCAATATCGGCAATCGACATCGATAATCAACCTCGACGCAAGACGGGGTCCATAGATGGACGACCGATGATGGATTGATTAAAATCAATGGGGCCCAAGCATTTGGGTTAACCCACTAGAGAATGATGAGAATGGTCCTAACAAGGCCTAAGGGAAGGTCACAATGTGAACGTTCAACCATCATTGCCCATCAATGTGGACCTTTAACTAATATTGCTCCAAAGGAATGACGCTCATAGGGTCAATCGTATAATGGGCACACGACCTCATAAAAGGGCCTAATATACATTGTCATGGGCCTTGCTTATGGGGCATATATGCATCACATTGGGCCTCACTCATGGACCAATATAATATAACATTGGGCCGAATCAAATGGGCCGATTCAAATGGGTTGGATCAAATTGGCTGAATCAAATGGGCCGATCAAATGGGCCGAATTAAATGGGCCAATCAAATGGGCCGAATCAAATGGGTCGATTAAATGGGCCGAATCAAATAGGCCGAGTTGAATAGGCCGAGTCAAATGGCCGATTTGAGTAGACCATTCGTCCATTGTTAGAGATCATTATAGTGCATAAAAGAAAATGAATCATATCCAAAGGATCATCTAGACCATACCACAAATGGCAGTGGTGATAATGATTTCCACAATTAAATTCCAATGGACCCACCATAGCATTTTTTATATCCAGTCTGTGCATAAGGTCACAAAGACCTGGATATAGGGAAAAACAACTATTATATTGATTCAAACTTCTGTAACCCACAGGGGTTTTAATGGTAGACGTTCAAGTTCACTGTTTTCTATGGTGTGGTCCACTTGATATTGGATTTGCTTTATTTTTAGTGTCAAGCATGGAGACAAGCTCGCCAAATGGATAGACGGTAGGGATACAACACATGCATCATGGTGGGGCCGTACCTGACGTGACCAGTTTGATGGACGGTTTAGATCCATCAACGTGGGCCCCACAGGCACGCTAGATGGATGGACGACGTGATATATACATGCATCATGGTGGGTCCCACATCAGATGGGCACCACTGCAGTTGACGTAAACACAACAGCTTTTTAGCTGCGGAAGATGCAGCGTCAGCTGCTGCAGACGGTACAGGTGGGTCCCACGTAGGGCCCACCACCATATATCTTAAAGTGTGTGTGTATAAAAATAAAACAGCCCAACATCCAGCGTCCTGGACGGACGAGCTGGATGCAAGGCACATTCATTGAGGCCAACCCAACCGTCTAGAGAAAGGTGGACTGGACGGTTAGGATATATAACGCATATCTCATGGTGGGGTCCACACGTGTGACCCAACAGAGGGAAAAATGGACGGAGGGTCTGGATCACGGCTGTGATCAGACCACCATGCTGACGTTAATACATTAGCTTATATAGTTGGTGTGGGTCGCACGTCTATGGTCTGGACGGTGTGCACCACTTGATATTTGGATCTGCCTCAAACCGTAGATGGATGGTGTCGGTCCACATGAGCAGTGAGATGTGGTCCATGAGAGTGTGGCCCACCCGAGCATTGGATCAACTGATATTTGTGTTTTTCCTTCATCTAGGTCCGTTTGGGAAGGACGGTGTAGATAACACATCATGGTGGGATTTCCACCATCCATGGTGTGGATCTAATCCAATCTTCAAGGCGGACCACAATAGGAAGAAAAAAAATAGAGAGAGAGAAAGAGAGAGACACGGTGTAGTGAAGGGACCCCGTCACTATGGGTCCCTCATATGATTACAACACATACATCAAATTGGGTCCCATCACAAGTGGGCCATTAAATTAAAAATCAACGGTGGATCACCCACCTATCGGCCTTCTTTTTGGTCCCTTGGACTCGTATGCTCCTTGTCTTATATTTTAATGGAGGTTGATGGAGAATGAATGGTTGAGATGGGAGATGTGAGGGTAGGAAAAATGGGCCGCACTTGGATTTGGAAGAGAGCTTGGACGTTTGGAATTTTTGTTGCTTGGGAGTTGGAGAGAGAAATGAGAGGGAGAGAAGTAATGGGTGAAAAGGGATGGGATGATGGGTGATGGGTGTAGTGATGGAGTTGTAAGAAAGGGATGGGTGGAGAGAGAGAGAGAGTTGACTTTGGGAATGGGAGAGAGATGGTTGCTTGTACTTGACTTGTACTTGTGATAGGATATGTACTTGACATTAATTGATTGATTGATGGGATAGGTTGTAGAGATTCTCTCAGAATTCGCAACATGCGGCGTTTATTTAGAATGAACGCGGGCCAACATCTTCTGACCTGGGTATCGAATCGGTGCACGAGTCGCGGTGTTAGAACCGCGGCGACGGCACGGTTGCTAGGATACAAGTTTTGACTCGAGCCGATTCCGATATGCAAGACTCGGCTTAGGATCACGTGCAAACGTTGGATACAGGTCAAGAGTTTCCAGAATTCGACCGGGAGGACCGTGGAGGCCTATAAAACGGTACGGTCTAGGATACAGATCTTACAACTCTCCCCTCCAAATAAAAATTTCATCCTTGAAATTTACAAAATCATCGCAACTAAACATAACTCATAAAGAACGAGAAAACATAGCATCGCCATATAAAATTGGAGACAGCATACAAGATACAACATATAATCTATCATCAAAGAGATGGGGATAGCGCTCTCGAATCTCGGCCTCGCGCTCCCAAGACGCCTCATCAACAGAATGGTGACCCCACTGCACCTTCACTAAGGGGATGACCTTGGTCCGGAGGACCTGCTCCTTCCAATCAAGGATACGAACTGACTGCTCAATGTAAGAAGCGTCCTCGCGAACCTCCAATGGCTGTCAATCAATAACAGGAACTACGTCTGACCCACACTTCCTCGATACAGAGACATGAAAAACGTTGTGGACGCTAAACAATTGAGATGGCAAGGCAAGCCGATAGACCACGACGCCAACGCGCCCAGTGATCTCCAAAGGTCCTATGAATCTTGGGGCAAGCTTGCCCTTCGCTCCGAATCGAACCACACTCTTCATTGGTGAGACCTTGAGATACACTCTGTCCCCAACATCGAACTCTAAGGGACGATGCCAACGATCAACAAAACTCTTCTGCCGGCTCTGAGCTGTGCGCATCCTCTGCCTGATGATATCGATAGCCTCTGACTCTACTGCACAAGCTCGGGACCTAGGAGACGCTGCTCTTCGACCTCGGTCCAACAACTCGGAGATCTGCACGGTCTGCCATATAATGCCTCAAAAGGAGCCATGCCAATGGTCGCCTGATAGCTATTATTGTATGCGAACTCAACCAATCGCCGATGCTCATCCCAGTTACCCGAGAAGTCAATCGCGCAAGATCTGAGCATATCCTCAAGGATCTAGTTGACCCTTTTGGTCTGCCCATCGGTTTGCGGATGATACGCGGTGCTGAGCTGCAAATCAGTGCCCATCACTCTCTGAAACCTCCCCCAAAACTGAGATGTAAACTTCGGGTCTCGGTCTGAAACGATTGAGACAGGAACACCATGTAGTCTCATGATCTCATCACTAAACAATTTAGCGAGCCGGTCCGAAAGTGAAGTCTCACGAATCATAAGAAAATGTGCCGACTTCGTCAGACGGTCCATGACAACCCAAATGGCATCATGACCGCGCTGAGTCTTTGACAAACTCATGATAAAATCGGTAGATACGTGCACCCACTTCCACATCGGGACACTCAACGGTTGTAATGAACTAGGGGGTCGCTGATGATCGGCCTTTACACACTAGCATGTGTCACACTCGACCACAAAACTGGTGATCTGGCGCTTCATCCCTGCCCAAAAGTACTATAACCTCATATCGCGATACATCTTCGTTGAGCCAGGGTGGATAGAAAACCGCGATCGATGTGCCTCGGTCATAAGATCTCTGTGTAACTCAGGAATATTTAGGACACATAATCGGCCTCTGAAGCGAAGTCCACCATCAGAACCAGTCTGCCAATATATCTGACTCTCAGATGCTGCCTCTGCTCGGTAATCCTGTAATAACTCGTCTGTCTGCTGAACAGTGATCACCCTTGTGACAAGAGAGGGTTGAATCGACAGACTCGATAGCTGAACGATAGAAGACTGCAGACCAAACTCGAAGTCATACTCTGCTATA
Source organism: Magnolia officinalis (assembly GCA_021015155.1). NCBI lineage: Eukaryota > Viridiplantae > Streptophyta > Magnoliopsida > Magnoliales > Magnoliaceae > Magnolia > Magnolia officinalis. The sequence goes on along the minus strand of JAJHSJ010000016.1, from coordinate 13,326,594 downwards.
TTTGAAATTGCGGTAATGAACACTTTAGTTGAAGTAGGAATATGCCAATATGTCCTAAAGGGGGGTGAATAGGACTTTTAAATATTTTATGATTATTTAAAATCCTATCAATCTAATCCTGAGTAAATATGCATGTATCAGGATATCTTCAGAGTAACTCTAATGGCTTCCAAGCCAAATAGAGGATTTAATCATGAAACTAATTAAAAGATAAACAAGATGCGGATCATAGTTTATGATGGATGTGATTGTGTGTGAGGTGTGATCTCAGATAATCAAATATGAAAGCATTTAAGGAAATCACACAAGTAATGGACGATAATAGCAATCTCAAACACAGTCACTTTTATAGTGGTTCGACTACTTGTCTACTCCACTCCCGGCAGACACACTCAACCCTTGAGTGTACCGGATTTCACTAAGGAGGTTTCACAGTTTATGCTCCCATGAGCAAGGGTCAATATATAACTCCTGATTTTATGCCACACCGGCCAAGGATCCACACAAGGAACCTCTAAAGTTTATGCTCCCATGAGCAAGGGTCAACATAAAGCACCCAACTTTTAGACCACCCTGGTCAAGGACCTAGAGTTTATGCTCTCCACAGAGCAAGGGTCAACACAGAGCACCCCCACATACACTCCCGTCGGAGGCCTCCTAGAGGACTTGCAAGGGGTGAGAAACACCTTAGACCCAATCCTACAAAGGAATGATCACAAGGTTAATACTATCAGGTCGAGTTAGATTCATACTTATATAAATTTAGGCCTTCAAGATAACACCCAAGTACTGGAAAGTACGGGGTGTTACAATCTACCACCCTTAAAGAGAATCTCGTCCCCAGGATTCAGTGCTTCTCTTATTATTAGGGACGATAATAATATCCATTATTTTCCTGCATGTACAAATGTATGCCACTAGGTGCCCAAAACTGAGGTTATTACAGGCCCACCTAGATGATCTCGATGGATCTGCCCCGTCCATCAAGTTTTGTGGATCTTATTAGAACTTCAGGCCAAAGATAGGGCAAATCCAAAGCTTAGGTGGGTCATACCTGATAAATTTGAGTTATTTTGTCGATTCAAGTTTATTCAACGGTCAGATTGACCCCAAATTGATTGTGAATGGTTCCTAGCCCAATTTAGATGATCCTCGATGGCACTCCTATTGATCAAGCGATTTAAGTGTAGTAGTTGAGTGTTAGATCACTTGATATAATCGTAGATTAGAAAGATGGGTGGTGGATCCATCAATCTTGGGTCTGGTATTGGTGATTTCAGCTAACCCATTCCTTCCATATGTTTTGTCAACACTAATTGGGATCAACCCAAAGGATGAGGTAGATCCAAGGCCTAAATGGGCCACACTTAGTGAAACTTGGATTTCATTGTGTATTTTTGTCGATTGGATGGTCAGATCATTCCCAGATCTGATATTTAGGCTTCCCATAGATTCCTAGTCAACCTTAGATAGAACTTAACGGCAGTTAGGTGAAGATTTGTTAGCTTACATGTTTTAGGTGTGACTTGATCTATATATTAGAGTGATCGATGCTGATAACAATGGATCTCATGGTCACGGCCCCCTAGTCCAAGATGTGGGGTGAGATCCTATCCATTCGAGGAGGTTGAACTTTCAAGGGTAGGTTACTTACTTGATGTGAGTGTCTATTTTGAAAATAGGTGATTGGATGGCTTGATCCATGGTTAAAGGTTACTTCCAACGGTCTTAAGGGTCATAAGGTTTGGTCTAGAGGAAGATCTATAATTGGATTAGGGGTCCGATGATTTGATTGTGATGGCCAGGTGGCAGACCCTCAAGTTAAACGTTACGGATCTGATGAATGGTGGATTGGTTGACCTAAAGTCCATGATTGGTAATATATGGTTCAATCTGTCTAATAAGGTAAGGTTAGACTTCCATCGCCATTGGGATCCTAGCAACACAGTGGGTTCCTAAATATCAATGTTGCTTTTGGGATGGGGTGATTGTTGTTCTTGAGAACCAACGATCAAATAACTTGATATATGAAGGAAGATTGTACTAAATGGCTTAGATTGATAAATTGAAGACAACTGGATGATGATGTGTAAGGTGGGTCACGCGTGATTTCACGCACGTGTACTTAATTTAGATCTTTGAGGTAATACCCGAATACTGCGAAGTATGGGATGTTACAAACCCATCAGCAATTCAATATATTTTTTCCAACAAGAATACACACACACACATATGCTCACCTGCGCAGCTTCTTACATGAGCACTCGTGTGCACCTTTGTACACGTGTCATGGGCATAAAATTTGAATGGTCCACACGATGCGGAACCCCTTGAAACTCTATGGGCCCAATTTTCAACCCGATCCAAAACTCTAATGGGCCATAGTAAAGAGAAATGCAAATCAAGGGAGGAAACTGTTTCCTTTTGCCATGTCTCACCAGAGTTTTGTATCAGGCTAAAAGTTGGGCTTGTGAGGTTTCAAGGGATGCCGCATCATGTGGACCATTCAGATTATGTGCCCATGACACGTGTGCAAAGGCGCACACGAGTGCTCACGTAAGAAGGTGCGCAAGTGAGCATTCCTCTCTCTGTCTCTATAAATATATATAAAGCTTATTATTAATTAAACTAACTATACTCAACTTTTACCTGACTTTCAACTGGTCCGACACATGAATGTGACTGGACCGATCATTAGCCAAGTCCACGAGGTGATACCTGAACTGACCCTATTTCTTAATGGGTGAAAAAAAAGGGACTCAGACCTATTAAAATGGGGTCAAGTCCATTTAGTATTTTTAATATTCAATTCAACCGTTAATTATTTAACATGTCCATGCAAAATTACACTTCAAGTTAAGTATACTAAAATTGGTATTGAAATCATAACTATTCATTTTCTGAGGATTCTGACTATATTTTCGGCAGTTTGAATGCGGGCGTGTCAGAATTGAAATTGTGGCTCAATTCAAACTGATCAACTATGACCCTAAGCGCCAAAATCGGCAAACACATAGTGTATGATCGAGATTTGATGAGATCGACTGCCTATTTAGTCACTTGCTCAATATGTAAACAAGATCAGACAATATTCAGAGGGTGGGGTTCTTACTCTGATGATGGGTTACACTTTTGCCTTCTATACAAATGGACTTTTCAGTATAGATAAAGTGAAATGAGAAAGGGATTCTTACAGTCAGTCATGAAGAACAACTACAAAACGCCTTTTTGAGTGGAGAATTGAATCCAGCGTGCAAGCATAGACTAAAATTATAGCTATAATTACCGGCTACTTGATTAATGCTACGGATTACACTACGGAATGTAAATAACAAGCTGAAAGTAAAGCATTACGCTATGGAATGCAAAAAAGACTGGTAATTGAAAGATAATGTTTGGTTTGATTTGGTTGGTATGAGACGAAATCTTCCTACTTCAACACTACTTGGCCTTCCTTCTGGATACTTCCCACGTTCTCATGGTTGTTGTAACCATTTGAACACTACATGGCATTCTAGAGACTTTCTTGCCATCTGTCCTGTGACTGCTCCTTGATGATCAACCATCTCCAGCAGCACTCGATCGATGCATTCTGGCTAAGTTATCAAGAAATCCTCTTCATACATCTTTGTAGATCTTCAAAAACACCATGCGAATCCATACAAATTACATGTAACTTGCTCTGATTGGTTCTTGTGAGGAATGGTAACTATGGGAATGAACATTGCCCCCCGCTTCACTTTTGGAAAAAGGTGAAAGAGACGTGCGACCCCTCATTAATGCAATATTTATTATTCACATGTGGCAGCAAACCAATAACCGCCCTCAGCCAATTCATCATAACATGTCATCAATAACCACCCCTTTTTTGAAACCCATGCTTAATCCCGTGATGACATGTGCTTTTTCATTGTTTCCCACAAAATCAATGATGCCCTAATTAATGCTTCCTGCCTCAGCCGTTATAAGCATCATTTTGATACTTTTTCATTCTTATGCTCTCCTTTTCTTTTCTCAAAGTAGCTTCGAACTTTAACCCTTCCCTCAATTGATGGCTACCTCCTCGCCTTCTCCTCCATCATTCCCGCAAAACGATCTCATCACAGTGATGGATGCTCTCTCTAAAAAATGCATCGATAAAACATTCTTCAAATCGCCCATTAAAGATTATTACTGTATGGGTCCGACATTCTCTCTAACAACGGACGTTAATGAAGTCAGTATGATGGATGCCCTGTTTCCTATCTGTCCAGGTGAAACTTTGTTGATCCAGTCAAAAGGCATCTCTGATCCTTTTAATGATTTGAAGAATCCTCGATTATGGTCAAGACCTATTCCAGAATGGGATGTTTGGTTTGCTCATGTCTCTTCTCAGAATGAGGCAATATGGAGATAATCGGGCATTTATGAATGCATCAAGCTTTCCATCCACGATTATCATTCAAATCTCACAATTCTCATTGCAGCTTCAACATTCTGCAACTCTTCTACCAACACGTTCTTCTTTGGTTACAGTGAGCTCGACTATTTTCGATATCACAGATTTAAATCAACTTTTTTTCCTTTAGGTGAAGCCTTTTACCCTAGTTTCACATAGAAAAAAACCAAACATTTCTCAAATAAAAGTCAGTAAAGCCTATTCTTATTTTATGTAGGCTTATCATAAACACAGCAGACCAGTCGATTATGAGGAACATAGCTTTTCTTCTGATATGAATTTTCCATCATCTACTCTGCGTGAATGCCTTATAAGTTAGAAATGAATACATTCATATTGCCGAGGCACTTTTTCAAGGTAAAAAACTTGCCCTTGCGCGTTTTGTACTCAACCACCTATTCAAGGGTATTTACAGAGTCACCACCTGTTTCGACAAGAAACAAATGCATTTGATTTGGGGGATTATCATTCAATAGTAACAAAGAAAGAATGAGAGAACAAGGATCATAAAGTATTTTATTCATTCTGAATTCATTTACATCCTCGTATTTCCCTTTATTCTGAAAACAAAGTACAATGAATCAACACAATGAAATAACAGAAGGAGCAGTTTAATGGCAATTTCGGCGTATTAGATGTTCATCACAAAGACAAATGAGTTGTGCAGACTTGAGGTCCTTGGTTTGGTTGCGTGGTAGACATTGGTTGTCTTTCCACTCTCTCTCCTTTGATTTCTCCTCCTCATTCTGAATTCTTCTCTCCTTGCGCTTGATGTCCCATTAAAACAAATGGTTGTGCGAGTGAACCAGTTGCACAGATGAACTTTTCCTTCTTTTAGAGCTCTCTAAACGTGGAAACTTCTGTTGTGCAGGAATTCTGTTGTGCATCACTTCTATTATGCACTGCACAACGATACTCTTGAAACAACTTCTGTTGTGCACCGCACAACAATACTCCTGAAACAACTTTTGTTGTGCACCTCACAACTTCTGTTGTGCACCGCACAACGATACTTCTAGGGAAACTTCGTTGTGCACCGTACAATGATACTTCTGGGGAAACTTCCATTGTGTACCTCATAACTTCTGTTGTGCACCACACAACGATTCTTCTAGGGAAACTTCCATTGTGCACTACACAATGATACTTCTGGGGCAACTTCTGTTGTGCACCTGACAACTTCTATTGTGCATCGCACAACGGAACGATTCTTCTAGGGAAACTTCTATTGTGCATCGCACAACGATACTTCTGGGGTAACTTCCGTTGTGCACCTCACAACTTCTGTTGTGCACAACGATTCTTCTACGGAAAACTTTCGTTGTACACTGCACAACGATACTTATGGGGCAACTTCCATTGTGCACCTCACAACTTCTGTTGTGCACCGAGAGCTCCTTAAGATTCTCTTACTTCTATCCTCCCCAAATGAAGATGAGAGAGGGGGTATTTATAGGCTTCTCACACGTGTGAAGGCCATTTCCGCACAATGGAGAGCAAAGTGAGGATTGAACCTAGACAACCAGGGGCGCACAGCAGGGGCACGCAACCAGGGCGCACAACAGGGGCACTCAACAAGGGGCACATAACTAGGGGCGCACAACTAGGGCGCACAATAGGGGCACTCAATAAGGGGCGCACAATAGGGCACTCAAAAAGGGGCACACAACCAGGGCACTCTGCAAGGGGCGCACAACCAAGGGTGCACAACAGGGCACTCAGTAAGGGGTACATAACCAGGGCACTTTGCAAGAGGCACACAACCAGGGGCACGCAACCAAGGGTGCACACAACTAAGGCACTCTGCAAAGGGTGCACAACAGGGCACTCAGCAAGGGCTTCCGCACTCTAACAGGGATCCGAGGAGAGAGTGTACGCAGAGGAAATGATAGATTAGGGTGCTAACTTGCACAATAGAAGGAGCAATCTGGGGAGTTGTCCCACATAATGGAATTTTTGCACTAAGGCGATGGATGTGCAATGAGACTTCTAGAGAGAAATATATATATATATATATATATATATATATATATATATATATATATATATATATTTGTGCCCCAACACCACCAAAGGTCTATTTCTTGGAGGAGGACCATTGTGGCTTCTCCAAATGTGAATCTATGAATATTTTTGTCCTTCCATAGTACACGATCCCATCCACTCCAAAGTCGTTTATTCTTCCTACGACGAACGCATCATCAACTCCCCTCAATCAATCCAATCATTTTCTGCATATATTCTTTTCTTTAAATAAAAGAAAGCAGAATCAGTCGTTCACTCCATTTCATGATGGAGAATATGATCCTGGCTGGTTCATTGGCCGATTCGAGCAAGAGAATGACCACGAGGCATCCCAGCTATCTCATCGGCAGGGACCTTCCCTATGGAGGTACAATCAACACTAGTAAAAATACTAAGGCCAGGATTAAGCAATACTACCCGAACTTACTTGCTCAACAGTTCGGTTTAGTCTAATGCATCCCCTATCCATTTACCCAAAAAACCTATAACTAACCCCATTTTATTCGGTTGGTCGTCGACAACGCCGAACTCTACCAGTCTCTTCATTCTTCTTTTTAAGAATCTAGCCTAGCTCTTGATCTTCCCTGCTATCCAAACCAATCATAGGCAATGTATACTTTCATCATTTGGTGGGAGAGCCATTATAAAAAATTGATGAATAAATCTCAGGAAGAGATTATAACTTAACTTTCTTTCAAGATTGAGCTCAAAGAAAAGAAACAGTAGCACCTTCATCGGCCAATACATCGAGCTGAAGGACGAATAAGCCAAAGACCAAATTGGCCACTGCATCTTCCCCTTATACATCACCAATTGAGGTAGCAAGTGCTCCACCGAAGTGCTAGAAAATTGTGGTGAAAATTCCTGCTGCCCCTGCACCTCTACTAATCCTCTAGCTTCCATCAGCTCCGAGGAGAATCCTCGACTTGGGAGCTCCACTTGGTCCACCTCCTCAACCTCCTGTTCTAATCCTCAAACACGTCGACCTACTTCCCCAACTGACAATTGCCGACTTCATCGAAACTATGACGGGCATCAATACATCATCGGCTGAGGCTGTATCTTCTTTTAAAAAATACTTCAAAACCAAGTACTGGATAGGTCTCTCCATCACCGATTATTCAAAAGAAATCAAGGATTGCTTAAACGTCACTAAGAAGCTCATTATAATAAATGCTAGAACAAATGGTGGCAGGATAGGAAAAGATTAAATAATCCTGATCTCCCTTTTGACAAAAAATATCTTACTCCCTATCATCCAAATCCGCCACCATTCCCACTTCGATGCGAGTGATGACAATGATTATAAAAAATCCTCAGACTGTGGACAGACGATCCATCACCTACGTCGTCCATTCTGATTTAGGTGAAAATTACTTACCTACATGTAATTATTCTCATTCTTCTTACCTCTCATGTCGACTGACTATACCTCTCTCTTGAAGTTACCCAGGAGTTATTGACCATTGAAAAATAAGTCATTGTGGCACAACCGTTGCAACAACATCAGCCAATGACCGATGTTCGTGAGATCGCTAATGTTCAGACCGTTAATTTTGAGAATGCAGTCAGCATTGAGGCCCTTCTTTCCCATAATTCTTCTAAAATAACGACTCTCCCCTCAAAGTCTGAATACATGGTCGATATGCCCCCAACACCTCCTGCTGCATTCGACCAAGAACAAGAAGAAGAACCACTCATCTCTCACACTACTCCGCAAAAGATCATCTTCCCAACCAATTTCTTCACCCGACCAACAGTTTTCTCCAACGGTTAAAGAGTCTTAAGCTTGCAAGGGAACTATTACTGTGACCAAAGAGATTGCAGCAATTGATGCCGTTGAGCCTGATTCACATCCATTACTGTCACGCCCTAAACCCAGAAATCAGGTTCATAAAATTCCCAATTGTCAAATCCGGTGCCGACAACCTTCGTAGTACCCCATTCTCGGCTCCCAGCGCCCATACGCTAGATTCTGATCCCGAGATCCTACAAGGAGGATTTTTAATGTACATTTAGCTCATAATAAGCATAACCACAAGTTTACCCAAATTACAAGGGCAACATCATCATCACATATCCACTAATACAAACACTTGGATACAAAGTTGAAAGGGAAATACATATGTCAAAATGAAAACTCCAGCAGTCCACTGCACGCTCCAAGCTCAACACTGCTGCAACCTAACGCCACCTGCACGCATCTATCATGCATAAGCTTATAGAAAGCTTAGAGAATGGTGTAAGTGTGTGCACAAGGTAAGTGCCAAGTATACAATACAGGTCCATAAATCATACGATGTCGGAAATACTGGCAAGATCATGAATCATATGATAACAAAGTAAGCGAAAATACTAGCAATCCATAAATCCATGAATACTATCAGCCGTACCAAGGCTATGCGATGCAAGGCATGAATGCTAACGGCCATATCAAGGCTATGCGATATAAAAACGTAATAAGACAATATCATATACAGAGAATGTAAAGCAATATACAAATCTTGCTAAGTCCGTCTAGACTATATAAGTGCTGGAATATAACAACCCAAAATGTCATATACCGCGGATGTAATGCAATATGCGATGCGAATGAAATGACCAAGCTGGAGTGTGAAGTTGGGATGATAGTACGTAGTATCGCAGGCTACGAGGTCCACCACAAGGGACTTCTATCCAAACCAGTCCCATACCTAAATTTGGATAGTCAGACTCAATGTGGTAAACTCCTGATCTCATGTTAGACGCGCACCTAACTGAAATCCTGGCTATTGCGAAGGTACACACATCAAATTAGTTGCACACCACCAGCCCGAGTGGATAGTGAATGAATGAATGAATGAGTATGCACCTCCTGCCCAATAAGTCTACATATCAGTACTGTACATCTCTGGGATCATCACTAGGATTTAGTACACTCCAAACCAGATTATCATCCCATCGCGTGTAACCAGGTGAGTGGAAGAGACCTCACTATCTGCCTGACTAGTACTCAGCCAATACCTACCCAACACGTCGATAGCGGACCCATTTATGAGCTAGTCAAACTCAGCTTAGTTTTGCCCACTACGAATCGGGCGAATAAGGTCACACTCCCTTCCATCCGACCACAACACGGTGGGAGACATGGCCTACTGGTATTCGGCACTCGGGCGCTCATGTATATCCACTTGGTCTAGACATTGGAGCATCCCCTAGCCATGGGAGTTTTATGGACTTTCACCCTACGGACATCCAAAGTGCCCATATGCTAGAACCAAATGTTTTTGATGTCTTATCTGGCCATTCACGATATTCCTGTGAAGGCTACGACCCTGATATCGCTAGAGTGTATAGTAGTCACATCACACAAATGTAAGATGCATGAGTTATATCATCTAGCCATGCATCAAACCTACATGTACCGCTTGCTCGTGTGGGGTAATTCTGCTTATTAGGGATCTCATAAATAACCTGCCCAATGACATATGCAATGATCAACCACATCTTATAACAAAACATGCAGATGATACGTATGGGCATGTATCATGATGCTATATATGCTCTCACATACTGATAATCGGTATCGATAACCGTATTGATAATCGGCCTCGATGAGAATGGGCCTAACAAGGCCTAAGGGAAGGTTACAATGTGGACATTCAACCATCATTGCCCATCAATGTGGACATTTAACCGACATTGCTCCCAAGGAGTGGCCCACATAGGGCTAAACATATAGTGGGCCCATGGCCTCACACAATGGCCCAATATACATATCACCATGGGCCTATCTCAAGGGCCTAATACACATCATGATGGGCCTCACTTATGGGCTACAAATGCATCACATTGGGCCTTGCTCATGGACCTCATGTACATCAAGTGGGCCGCATGAATGGGCCGCTCCAATAGGCCTCATATACATCAAGTGGGCCACATCAATGAACCGCTCCAATGGGCCCCATATACATCAAGTGGGCCGCATCAATGGACCGCTTCAATGGGTCTCATATACATCAAGTGGGCTGCATCAATGGGCCGCTCTAATGGGCCTCATATACATCAAGTGTGCCACATTAATGGACCGCTCCAATGGGCCTCATATACATTAAGTGGGCCGTATCAATGGACTGCTCCAATGGACCTCATATACATTAAGTGGGCTGCATCAATGGGCCTCATATACATCAAGTGGGCCGCACCAATGGATGGTGTAGATATACAATACATGCATCACTGTTAGTCCCTTGGACGGTACGAATATAGAATACATACACCAAGGTGGGCCCCATCACCTGGGCCTAATATATCTAACAGGTGGGCCCTGCATACGCTGTGAATGGCCCCCACCAAATGGGCAACGTGGGTACATACATTGCGGTGGAGCCCACGGTACCGTCCAAACATTGTCCATGTAAATCGACACTGCCCAAACATTGTCCAGCACAGTCCAACACAATCTGGACGGTGTGGATGAAATAAATACATCATGGGGGTCCCATGCTGGCAAAACAGATGGATGGCTTGGAGAAGTACATGCATCACAGTGGACCCTTGAGATGGATGGTTGGAATGAAGCACATGCATCAAGGTAGGGTCCATGTCCCCTCACTGGACGGACGGAGTGGATATAAAACAATTACATCAAGGTGAGTCCCACCCCACATGTGCCACTCGTGTGGGGTGGGCCCCCATCTCCAAACAGATGGATGGCATATAAAATACATACATCAATGGTGGAATCCCACCGTCCAGCAGATTGGACGGTGGGGATATAAAATATATATACATCTCGATGGGGTCCACATCACATGGATGATGGTGACCCCACACGCACATCATCAAGTGGGCCCCACGAGGCAGGGATGAAACTCATACATCATAGGTAGGCTCCACCAATCACCGTCCAAGGATGGACGGTGTGAGTACAATACATTCATCAAGGTGGGTCCATGTACACGTGGCCCACCAACACATACATTAAGGTGGCCCTATGTACATCAGGGCCCACCATCCCAAACACATGGACGATGTGGGTATACAACAAAACAAGGTGGGTTTCCACCATCCAGACAATGGACGGTGGGGATATAAAATATATACACCACGTGGGGGCCACATGTATAACAGACACATCCAGGTGGGACCCACACGGATGGACAGTGTGGGATGTAACACGTACAATAGTGGGACCCACAGAACTATTGCCATCAGGACAATAGCCATGTGCTTCTTGATGGACAGTCTGGTACAACACATACCTTATAATCGGATGCACAAAACTTGCTGTGTGAGATAGCAGCTGCTGTGTGCAGCGGATGGACGGTTTGGATCTTACACATAAATAATGTGGGTCCCATGGCTACATCACACAGCCTTAAGGCCTAGACGGTGTGGATTTCACACGTACATCATGTGGGGTCCACAAATCAAGTTGATGTTTGTGATTCCCTTCATCCAGGGCCTGCCGAAATCCAGCATCAAGTGGGCCTCATAATCGAATGGCCTGGTTCAGGTGGGCCACACTCCATCAAAAAAAGGGGGGAGAGAGAGAGAGAGAGAGAGAGAGTGAGAGGAGAGAGAGAGAGAGAGAGGTGAGATGAGAGAGAGGAGAACAGTAGAGATGGGAGGGACCCCGCCACTATGGGTCCCTCTTTAATACAAGGCATACATCAAGATGGGTCCCACCACAAGTGGGCCCTCAAATACACAATAATCAATGACTGAAAATTCATAAAATTACCCACCATTGATCTTCTTGGACTTCTCCTCATCTTAGCTCAAATGGGATATGATTCAACGGTTGAGATTAATTATGGAGGGTGGGATTGGGTGGTAGGAAGTGGGCCACACCTAGCTCTATCCATAGAGCTTGGAGCTTGGACATGGGTTGCTTGCTTGAAAAATGGAGAAAATGAGAGAGAGAGGATGAATGGGTGTGAGTGATGGAGAGTTGACTTTCTGGGCTTGCTTTTGTACTTGGGGATGGGATAAAGTAATGGGTTGAGTGATGGGTGTACTCTTGACAAGTGAGGTGATTGATGTGATGGATTCTCTTGGGATTACAAAACGTGGTGTTTTCCTCGAACTGAACGTGGGCCCACATCTCCTGGCCCGGGTATCACCTCGGCGCGTAAGACGCAGTGACAACACGGTCGCAAGGGTACAAGTCTCAAGTCGATCAGACTCTGGAATACGGGATACGACTTAAGGTCACGCGCAAATGCTATCTATGCATCGCGGGTTACCGAAATTCGACCGGGAGGACCGTGGAAGCCTAAGGAACGGTACAGGCTAGGATACGAGTCTCACAATTACCCACTCTTGTAACAACAATAGTGGGTGAAGCTCTGGCTCTCCCCTCTTCGAATGAAGATGTGCTTCCACTGGATGGCATCCTCTATTCTTTTGAACAAGCCCTAGCCGAGGATTTTGTTGTGGCCGAGTCACATTTACGACTCAATTCTAACTCAAGAGGAATTATCGAGTTGACTCAACAACTCGGTCAATTCAAACTGAGTCACTCCATGAGTCACTCATATTATTTTTAATTTATAAGTATTAAATATCAGTCTATTTGGGTCGACCTGACCCATCTGAACATTGAGTCGAATACAGTCGAGTCGAGTTTCATACTTATGGCACATAGGCTGACAAAGGGAAATTAACCTACTGACCTTGATGTATGGTCAAATTCCCTAAAGAGATTCAACCTTTTAAATATTCCGTAGGTGGTCTTTTGACACTCCTTTGAAAATTACTCGAACTAAAATGCCCTTGTTATTTTAGTAGTTGTACAATTTTTAAGGGAATAAGAAGTTACGTCATATTTAATGCCAAGAAAGTGATGTGTACGGAACCCATTTTTGCACGTGGGCAAGGACCAAACTCGTGGGGCCCACATTGATGCATGTGTAAAATCCATGTCGCCCATTCTTTTTGTGGTGTTATTTTAGGGCTAGGGCCCAAATATCAGCCTGATCTAGAGCTCGTGTGGGTCACATAATAGAAAATAATGGTGACAATGGCACCCACTGTTGAAACTTTCCAGGCTCACTATGATGTTTGTTAGAAGTGGACACTGTCCAAGACAGGACTTTTTGGGCCCACGACGAGCTAACAGACAAGGTGGACGGAACGGATCACCCCATTGTGGGCCTTAGGCTATTGTATCAATAGCTATCCTTTCATTTGATAGTAAAGGAAGTGAACATGTAACAACTGCGACCCATATAACACGACAACCATGACCTAAATAACATGATAACTACGATCCATGACAACTATGACCCATGACAACCACGACTCATATAACATGACAACCACGACCCATAACAATTACGACCCTTACCACATTACAACCATGACCCGGGTATGGGTCGTGGTTGTCATGAGGTAAGGGTCGTGGTTGTCATGTTATATGGGTCGTGGTTGTCATATTATATGGGTTGTAGTCTTCATTTTATAGGCTTAGGACCAACTAGTGGGGCCTACATTGATGTGTGTGAATAATCCATGCCACCCATCCTTTTTGTCGTGTGATTTTAAGGCCTTAGGTTATTGTACCAATGACGATCCTTTCATTTGGTAGTAAAGGAAGCGAACATGTAACAACCGCGACCCATATAACATGACAATCACGACCCATATAACATGATAACTACGATCCATGACAACTATGACCCATGACAATCACGGCCCATATAACATGACAACCACGACACATATAACCTGCATTTCTTACTCATATAACCTGCATTTCCTACTCATGCAGTCTATCAATAGTCATCTCATATTCGAAAAATGTCAAACTAGCATTGGTACGGATGGGCACGTTACTTTTCTAACTTTGTATGATATAACTTCATGAGGATAAGATCCATACCATTTGTTAGATGCCCCACCATATATTTATATTGAGACCCAAATATGAGAATGATTCAACGATCAGGTGGGCTACTCCATGGGAAACCATGACCCATATAACATGACAACCACGACCCATATAATAACTACGACCCATGACAACCACGACTCATATAACATGACAACCATGACCCATGACAACTACGACCCATGGAGTTTCATCTAATGGATGGTAAGGCTTATATGTATGTTTATCCCACGTAGTCACCAAGTTATGCAAGTCACGCCATATTTGTGCAAATGATATCTGTATCGTTGCATAGGTCGCATCAGGTGGTTGTAATGCAGTAAGGGTTGTAGTTGTCATGGGCTAGGACCTAAAATCATCCTGATCCAGAGCTCGTGTGGGCTCAAGATATCAACAGTGGGTGCCATTGTCACCATTATTTTCTATTATGTGGCCCACATGAGCTCTGGATCAGGATGATATTTTGAACGTAGCCCTAAAATGACACGGCAAAAAGGATGAGTGGCATGGATTACACACATACATCAATGTTGGCCCCATTAGTTGGTCCTTGCCAAGGCATATAAAATGAAGACTACGACCCATATAGCATGACAACCACGACCCTTACCTCATGAAAATAACGACCCATATAACATGACAACCACAACCCATACCCAGGTCGTGGTTGTAATGAGGTAAGGGTCATGGTTGTAATGTGGTAAGGGTCGAAGTTGTCATGAGTCGTGGTTGTCATGTTATATGGGTCGTGATTGTCATGTTATATGGGTTGTGGTTGTCATGGGTCGTAGTTATGATGTTATATGGGTCGTGGTTCTCATGTTATATGGGTCGTGGTTGTTACATGTTCACTTACCACATTTAACATGAGAACCACGACCCATATAATATGATAACTATGACCCATGACAATTACGACCCATGACAACCACGACCCATATAACATGACAACCATGACCCATGACAACTACGACCCTTACCACATTACAACCACGACCCTTACCGCATTACAACCACGACCCGGGTATGAGTCGTGGTTGCCAAGTTATATGAGTCATGGTTTTCATGAGGTAAGGGTCGTGGTTGTCATGCTATACAGGTAGGCACTAAAATTACACGACAAAAAGGATGGACGGCATGGATTATTCATATACATCAATGTAGGCCCCACTAGTTGATCCTTGCCAAGGCTTATAAAATGAAAACTACGACCCATATAGTATGACAACCATGACCCTTACCTCATGACAACCACGACCCAAATATCGTGGCAACACGACCCATGACAACTACGACCCTTACCACATTACAAGCACGACCCTTACCGCATTACAACCACTTGATGCGACCTATGTTGTGATACAGATATCGTTTGCACGACTATGGCGTGACCTACACTACTTGGTGACTACATGGGATAAACATACATAAGATCCTTACCGTCCATCAGATGAACTCTATGGGTCGTAGTTATCATGGGTCGTGGTTGTCATGGGTCATAGTTGTCATGGATCGTGGTTATTATGTTATATGGTGTAACACCCTGTACTTTTTGGTACTCGGGTGTTACCATGAAGACCTAGCTTAGTGTAAATGCAAACTTAATTTGCCTGAACGCTCACCTTCGCTCTAGCATGAGTTGGTAGTTGGGGGCAATTTTCACCCATAGATCAAGCCATCCATCTATCATCTTTCAAGATGGACCATCACACCACCAGATGGACCTACTTTTGGGGATTTAATCTCCTCAATGGATAAATTTAAACCATCCATTGTCAACATATCATAAGATCCACCGTTCATTGTGTTCTTAACAACCTACGATCAAACCATACCTAAACCACATGATCCAGTTTAAGTCTGACCACTTGAAGAATGTGAACTAATATATCAAAGCATACATCACTAGTTTCAGGACCCAAATCAATAAATCCACTGATCATTGAGTCTAGGTGATTTGATTGGGCGAGTTAACCAATAGATTACACCATTGGAACATCTACGTATAAATCTAACCAGCGGATTTCAGTTAAACAATCCATAGGACCCTTTAGGGTTGGGTTTAGTCACATTTGATAGCGATCCGACAGTTAAATCATTCAAGATAACCACTTGGACATGTGAATGGGTACATATGGTCCACCTAAGCCTTAAAATCTACCTCATCCTTCGGGTTGGTCCAAATTAGAGTTGACAAAACAATGGAAGGAGTAGATTAGTTCAAATTACCAATGATGGATCCAGGATGGATAGATCCACCATCCATCTAATCTACAATTAATCTAACCCTCGAATAATATAGTTAAATCGCCCGATCATTAGGAGTGTCATAGAGGATCATCTAAACTAGGCTAGGAACAACGCAGAATCGAATTCAGGGTCCATTCGGCCGTTGAATTAACTTAAATAAATGAAATAGCTCGAACTGATTAAGCATGGCCCACCTAAACTATGGATCTACCAAATCTTTGGTCATGTGTCGTACCTAGACCCATGGGAGCTGATGGATGGTCCAAATTTCACTAATCAACATGGTGAACCCCACTTTTAGGAGTCACGTTGCACAAGGGAGCGTGCATTCGCTGTGCACTGGACTAGGAGACTCTGTTAAATGAATTTGACCCAAAGAAGAAAGATTTCTTCCTGCTTTTGTCTTCCTGCCAACGACGACGTTTGAAAATGCCATTGGTTATGTTGATCATGGCTCACCAATGTCTGATCCAAACTGTCTATTAGGCAGGGGTTTTAAATCCATCTAAACCCCTAAAGTTTCACATGATGATTCATACGTGCAACCGCACAAACACAGGTGCAGTTAGGCCGTGTGCAACCACTTTTCGAAAATGGAAAATTCCATTTTCTCTCTTTCCATGCTGGCGATTTGTGCTGCTTTATTTCTTTCCATCTTAGTCGTTCACCACAATGCAATCCTAGCCCTCCACTTAAAGCAACATGGTTTAGGGTTTTCCTCCGTACTTGGGAGAAAACTGCACCTAGTTTCATTATACCAGCTACGTAGAGCCATCTCCCAGGAAGAAAATAGATCTGAGACGTTAATTTTCAATCCCAGGGTTCTGATTGGGCTAGGGCAATTCTATAAGAATAGTAGGAGCTGAGTGCAAACCGGATTTTCTTCCTTGTTCCTACCACAACCCTAGAAATTGACTGAGCTTTTGTTCGTCGAAACCACCAGGAAGATCACTCTGAAACCTCCCTCCTGTAAGCTCCTTGGACTGATTCTTACTATCCCCACAGTTCGGATTGAAGAAAATCCCATTAGATGGCAATCCACCATTAGAGTTGGAGCTTCTTCCCCGAGAGCTCAAGATCTTTTCCACTGTTGTCATAACTCGCATCGAGTTTTGGGTGCCTAGGCAGAGTTCTGACTCAGTCTGGTTCCCTCCAAAGCAAGGAAGGAAGGTAGAAGACTGAGAAAGAGAGAAGATAGCAAGAGAGAGAGAGAGAGGGAAAGAACAACATCCTGCTGACCCATTGCTGCCCAGCTCGACTCGGACTAAGTTCGATCTGGGTCTAGTTGTGCGAGTTGACTGGTTGTAAGAGAAAGGAAGCAAGAAAAGAAGCAGCGAAGGAGGAGAAACAAGGGAGAAAGAGAGAAAGACATGGAGCTGCTACTGCCGTCGCACCGAGTCGGGCTGGGGAAAGTTGTTGCCTAGTTCAGGTCGAGCTTAGTCTATGCTAGGAACAATAGAGGAAGAGAAAGGAGAAGGAAGAAGGGAAAGAGAGGAAAATAAAATGAGAGAGAGAGAGGGACCATGAGAGGTTGTTGCTGCTGCTACTGTTGTTGACTCAGTGTCTGAGCTCGGTCTGAACTGAGTCCAGACCGAATTGGGTGTGGTTTGGACGAGCCCAGACACTGTCTAGTCTAGCAAGAAAAGAAAATGAGAAAGAAAGGGAGAGAGAGGACGTTGTCCTCTTTTCTTTTTCTTTTTCTTCTTGCTGCCGCTGCTGCTGGTGCACCGAGTTGGGCCGACTCAGCAACTGAGTTCTAGGTTGTATGTGCCTCAGTTCAGCCCGTCTGAGATTGTTACCCAGTCTTGGAATTCCGCTACTTAAAAAATTATAGCTGATCTCAGTGGTTGAATTCATTCTAGCTTGGATACAAGGTTTAGACCGAGTTGTGTTTAAGTTGAGGCCGAATCAGGACTGAGTTGAGTCAAGTGAGTCACATTACAAAATTTGGAATTTGAAGCCTCTAAGTTAGATCTTCCTTATTCAAATTGATTTAAAATCAAGATGAGTTCAGGTTGGAGTCAAAGTGACTCAAATTGATCATACAAGGTGAGTTGATCTCTTAATTATTTTACTGGAATGTTATTTAGAGCTTGATCTAGGTTAATTAACATTATTTTTTGATTTTGAATTAGGGAATTGAAGCTCCCCAATTTTCACCATTGAGTCACATTCGAGTGAGTTGAATTGATTCAGATTGAGTTTGAGCAAATGCTAGTTGACAAGACTTGATCTTAAGGTTTGTTTTGGCATTGCTAGCAACTTGTGTAGTGAATCCACACTCTAAGGTGAGGACTCACCCTTTGAGCTTCCCACTTAAATTCATTAATCTAGTCGTAGATGATACCTTAATCCCTCCCATTTAGTATCCCCTAAGTTACTTGATTGAGTTACTTAACTTATTATGAGAATATGTGAATATGTTAATATGTTGCACACCTGATTCCTGTGTTACATAATGAACATATCTCTTTAATTATAGCAAGCATAAATGATCAATGATAACATGCTATCTTTAGTTGTACATTATTAATTAACTATATGTTTGTCGTTTGCGATTGAGTGATGTAACGAATGAAACCTGTCATGGACTCACCATCTTGCGGTCCATATTTGACTTACGCGACTTGGATCGCACATTTTTCTTGCATGACTTGGATCACACTTTGCCTTACATGGCTTGGACTGCATATTTGCCCTACATGGCTTGGACCGCATATTTGCCCTACGTGGCTTAGATCGTATATTTGCCCTCGTGGCTTTGATGGTCTATTAGTGCCCTTTTGTCGCTTGTTAGTTATATTCGCGTATCCTGTTGTTTCCTAGCCATCTTGCGTTGTTCGGTCGTATTGTGATTTTCGGGTGGAGCTGGTGTTCGCTTAGCGATTTCCTAACCATCTTGCGGTGTTCACGTACAATATGATTTTCGTATGGTCTAGAATTTGTATGTTGCTTGTCTCTTTATCTTACAGTGTTCCGTCGTACCATGATTTCTGGGGGGAGCGGGTGTTCGTTTAGCGATTTCGTAGCCATCTTGCGGTGTTTATGTACGATATGATTTACAGGTGAAGTAAACGTTTGTATGTTGTTCTCTCTTCATCTTGTGGTGCTCAGTCGTATTGTGATTTTCAGGTGGAGTGGGTGTTCGCATAGCAATTTCCTAGCCATATTGCGGTGTTCACGTACGATATGATTTCCGGGTGAAGTAGAGGTATAAAGCTTGATTTTATAGTCATTTTATGGAGTTTGTAAGATTGATTATTTGACTATTTGGACAAGTCCCCTTTCATTGCGATTTCTATTACTTTTCCTTAATGTTGATATTATGTTGACTAGCTTATTTCTGAATATATGATTATGATTTAAAAGTTGTTTAAGATGTCTCTTCTCATACAATGTGATTTATGTTAGATTATTAATGATATGTGCATAATCTTAGAGGGTGCTCCTCACTGCGATAGCCATTGATGTTATCAAACCATAATAGTTGATGCAGGTGTAGAGCGAGCCGATGTTGTTCACTGGGTTGCTAGAGTAGATCGGGTAGCTGAGGAGATAGACGGAGTTCCTGCGGCCCATATTGAGCTTCACCGTTAGATGAACTTTGCTATTTGAGAATTGTATAAGTTCTGTATGGGTGCTACATTTGAATTTTTATTATGGTTGGAATGTTTTTATACAATGCATAGTTTACTCTAGCTATGTTTGCTGCTAACCCCGATTAATGATAAGCGGTTCAAATTTACACTGAATTTTGTAGTCTAACACTCGGATTTTTGGAGAACGAGTCATATACTTGGGTTCCAAAAACCGAGGCGTTACATATGGGTCGTGGTTGTCATGTTATATGGGTCATGGATCGTCATTGGCACAATAGCCTAAGGCCCTAAAATGACACGGCAAAAAAGGATGGGCGGAATGGATTATTCACATACATCAATGTAGGCCCCACTAGTTGGTCCTAGGCCTATAAAATGAAGACTACGACCCTTATAGCATGACAACCACGACCCATATATCATGACAACCACGACCCTTACCTGGGTCGTGGTTGTAATGCGGTAAGGGTCATGGTTGTAATGTTGTAAGAGTCGTAGTTGTCATGGGTCGTGGTTGTCATGTTATATGGGTTCTGTTGAGGGTCAAATATTGTATATTAGACCCCAGTTATTACATGGATTTACGAACATGACATTGCTTAATGAAAGATTTTAATCATGTTTTTGTTGCAGGGTGTAATTAGGAGCGTTGACTGAAAAAGTGTATTAAAAGCATGGATTTGACGCTCTAAAGTCACCATAGCAAGGGACAGACTCTAGAGGACCAAGATCAACGAATTCACACGCCAGGGATCAGAGGAAATCAGGTCATTCACGTTAAAAATGGGTCGAAACTGGTCCAGAATGCAAGATCACAGGGTTACCACTATCCGATTGACACGGGACTTCATACACAGGATGTGAGCCATAAATTAACCAGCATTTTGCTAGTCCCGAGCAAAGTATGCGAAAAATAAGTTATCTGAAACTTCGACTTTATTAGAAAGTCCAGAGAAAATTAAAAATTTTCACAATTTTTGCTCAAGACCAAGAAAACACTGATTAGGTTTCCTAATCTCCCACCCCCAACCTAAAATCTACATTGTCCTCAATGTAAAAGATCTAAGCATGCAATGCACATGGGACAACGAAGGTGAATGAGAAGTGATGGGAAGGTAGTACCTGGATAACGAATCGAGAGAGAGACTTTCTAAGAGATCGTAGCATGAAGGCTGGTCAGTACGAGACTGAAGACATGAAAGCAAACTATCCTAAAACAACGTATCAAACAAACTAACCTAATGACATAAAACCGCATATTCTAGAATAGCATAAAGCAAACTACCCTAGTCCTATGAAAGCAGGGAAAAACTACTCGATCATGTCGCAAGGTTCCTCTTCCGGCTAATATTGTGATAAGTTTCTCAGTAAGTTCCTCAATAAGATCATCCAAAAGCCCTTTTTGCAATAGGCTTGGGTGCCCTGGAGCTTGACTTTCCAGAGAAACTTATGTACCTCATTAAAAATTTGCTGTTGATTCGCCTGAGGTATCCAAAGTATATATGATTCACCTGTGTCAGAAAAAGTTTCAAAGTTAACATCCCATGGTAAATCAGAGACTATAGGTAGATCAAATTGAGAAAAATTTTCGGGAAGTGGTGTAGTCTCAACACATTCCGAAGTAGCAGACTTATGTTCAGTTTTCAGCTCCTCCTCCCCTAATGGTAAACATTCAAGATTTGTGGAAGAAGGGGCTTCGGAGTAAGGGTTCTCTCGGTCAGTGATGACTATCGAGATGTTGTCTTGCAAGGCATTCACTATGTCTCTTATCATGGGATCATTTGAATCTGCAAAGTGTGCCAAACAATCGTCTAAAGAGTTGGGAAATTCAGTTGAGCGTGACTTATGTTCCACATTAGAGCTTGTGATGATCTGCCTAAGGAATCCATCATCTTTAAAGGTAAACGGAGGTGTGCTCTCTTGCTCCAGCCCTGCACAGACAGATTGAGGGTCAGTATACGAAGTATTGATATGCGGACTCTGTTCATTGATACTACTCAGAAGAGGCATTGAATCGTCAATATTCAACAGTTCAGATGGTGGCCTCAACTGGATGGTTTCAAATTCCAGATTCATATCGAGTAACTCGTCCATCTCCCGAATCATATCATCATTCAATTTAGGGGAGTGGTCCAAACATGTTTCACAAGAGTTAGAAGTGTCGGTTGTAAGGGGCTCGTCCTCCACCTTTAAATCAGACATGTCAGGTGAGGGGAGTGGCTCATTATGACCGATCACTTCGTGTATGTCTTGATCATTGACCTGGACCAATCTTGAAATTGATTCAAGGGGAATTTGGGCTGCATGTTTATGATCATCATCCTAATACGCATCATCATCTAATTCTGTGCAGTGCACACTTGGGATGAGATCACTTTCCTTACATTCTAAATTCGGTTGAGATTCGAATAAACTAACCTCTACCTCATCATTGAGATCCTGTGTGTCATGTAAGGAAAGTGTGTCATCATCACTGTATTTGAAAGAGACCCATGTATCTCTACCATTCTTTTGAACAGTCATTGAGATCGACTCATCGGGGAATTGAACCGTATGCTCATTAATGGAATCCAACTCCTCATTCCAAATTCTAGATTTTGTTAAGAGCAAGTGAGGATCACTTTCCTCACATTGTATTTCTGGATTGGATTGTAGTTGGGATGAGCGAGCTTCCTATATCCTATTGAGGCGCGCATTGAGTGCTTCCATTGCTTTTCTAATTTCTACAAGATACTCCATGTTACGCTGAAATGAATTCTCTTGGATCGTTTTTGGTTGGTTCTCAAAGGTAGGGTATCCAAGAGAATAATCATTACAACATGTTGTTGGTTCATCTTCCCAGTTTTGATGGTTTCACTGCTTATAGTCATACTGATCATACATGGGAGAATACGATGGTTGATAATAATTCTCATTCCCATAATTTTGATCGTATATAGACCTATTAACTGATGGAACATAATGTTCTAGTCGGTTCTCAATGTCTGTTCTCAATGGAGAGAAATCTTGAGGTATACGTTGAATTCCACAACCCTCAGGCATTCCCCAATATCTCTTATCCATCTCAGTGTATGCACGTACCCACGCTTCCATGATAGACCCCTAACTCTGAGTCTAATCCTAGAAAAATAAAAGAAAAATTCCGACAGCAGTACAGAAAGTAAGCGGAGAAGTTAGAAAGATGTTACCACATTAGAAGTTCCTATGTTAAGATCCTGCAAAAGAAAACAAAAGAAATTAGTTTCTAAAAGATAAAATCTAATATAAAGAATAGAGGAAGTAAAGAAATTAGGACGAAGTTACCAATTAAGAAGATCTAACAAAATCCTACAAAGCAGGAAAGTAAGTTAGTTTCTAAAAATCAATTAGAAGAAAACCCTAAAACTAAAGTTAGTAAAAATCCTAATCTTAACTAATTTTAAAACCAATTAATTTCAGAAAATGTAATTGTCAGTCCCCGGCAACGGCGCCAAAAACTTGTTCACTCCCCAAGTGCAGGGTTGTGATGTAGTAATAAACTCGGTAAGACCGAGGTCAAATCCCAAGGGACTGATACCTGCACGTTATCTGAAACTAAGTAGAACTAGAACTAGACTAAGATGTAATCTAAATCAAATAAATTTAAGGAGTAATGGTGAAATATTTATCTAAAACGTTAAAGAATTTAGAGAAAGGGAATTAGGGATTCAGAGGATCCACTTGTAGAGATCAGGGAGATCTTCTGCCTGCATAAAAGAATTCAAGTGGACTTAGACTTCATCTTCATCCAGTTGAAGAGAGTAACCATAAAAATCAAACTGAACTTCCTTTGATATAGTTTTTAAGAGATGAAAGGTATATGAATTATAATAGATTTTATCACTAAACCATGCCCAGGAGACAAAGCAAACAACAGAATTAAACTAATTGCCAACCAATCAGCATGATATGAATGTTAGGAAGGGTACCATCATCCGACCATGCCCAGGAGACGATGGTGAACAACAGGGCATCCTGACGTCATAATCATAAAAAGGGAAGGAACATGCTCAAAGCTATCGCAGAACCATTGTAATTTTAGTCACAACAGATCATTAAAAACTAAAAACATTTCCTTAATTAAACTAAAATTAACATCAGCTCAGTCTAAATAAAAGGCATGAGCAAAAACTCTCCCATTATGCTACAAGCTTCACCTCTTAGCCCTAGCTAAGAGGTCTAGCTTAGCATGGTCATGCTAAAACTAGGAAAAACATGAAAGGAAAGAAATAAACAAAAACAAAAAGAAAAGGAAGAAAAGAACTGAAACCGGCTTCCAGATTTGTCTCCACGGCTGCACTCCACGTCTCAGATCCACCAGCCCCCTTCTCTGCCCTTCTAAACTTTCTTATATAGACCGACGAAAGGCAGGGGAGAACTTACGCAGCCTATTTCGCAGCTGTTTGCAAAACAAGAAGTAGGAACACAGGCGTTCTTGCGCTGGCTGCCAGTAGGACCCATCTTGTATGACGGTTACAAAATCCACGCCATCTATCATCTTCCCTTCGAGATTTCGACTGGGGATGGGTGGTTTTGGTCACCCGTTGATGTGGCCCACTGGGGAAATCAAGCTGTAACGGCAGCTAAACGGCCCTTTTGCGATCGCTGTAATGATCCCATGAATGTACCTGGCCGCCAAATATCAACATGATTCTGATTGGTTTTTTCTCCCTCTACCTGATGGACGACTCGGATTAGACCTTTGCTGCATGATGGTGGCCCAAACGAACGGACGCAGCTCTGTTGCGAAACAGGGTCGACGCACGTCAACCCTGTGAAGTGCGATGGCCCACTGACGGCTATCAGATAGAAGATCCACACCGTCCATTGAATTCAGGACGAAAAACAATCTGGGAAGGATAATTACGGTTTGATTTTAGTATGTCACACAAGCTGTTTCAGTCCACCGTCCATCTTACTTTTAATGGGTTAAAAATCCATCTTTGCAGTCTTTGGCAATTCTGCCACCTAGGCATGTATTGTTGCTACCACATAGGACAACTGAACGGTCCGGATCATCAATTAATATGGTGAGTGGGACCCACAGCTGAGAAACGGACGGACAGCGTAAGACGCTGTCCGTTCTTTCTGGAATTGGAGAAGATGACGCTGACCGATTTTTAGATATCCAGTGCACGGCGAGTGCACTTATGCACGGTGTACATTCGATGTACATATAGGATCCACTGTGATGTATATAAGAAATTCGATCCATCCATCCTCTTTTTCATATAATAAGAGGGGTTAAAACTAAAATTGAAGCATATCCATATATCAGGTGGGCCCCAAATTGAAGATTAATGGGCTTATCTGTCCGTTGGCCCACTTCCCGAGATCTTCAATGGCTGAAATTTAGTATGTACAATTGATTTATGGTTCACATCCCGTGTATGAAGTCCCGTGTCAATCGGATGGTGGTAACCCTGTGATCTTGCATTCTGGACCAGTTTTGACCCATTTTTAACGTGAATGACTTGATTTCCTCTGATCCCTGGCGTGTGAATTCATTGATCTTGGTCCTCTAGAGTCTGTCCCTTGCTATGGTGACTTTAGAGCGTCAAATCCACGCTTTTATTACTCTTTTTCAGTCAACGCTCCTAATTACACCCTGCAACAAAAACACGATTAAAATCTTTCATTAAGCAATGTCATGTTCGTAAATCCATGTAATAACTGGGGTCTAATATGCAATATTTGACTCTCAACAGTCGCGATTGTTACATGTTCACTCCCTTTACTACCAAATGAAAGGATAGACATTGATACAATAGCCTAAGGCCTACAATGGGGCGATCCGTTCTTTCCACCTTGTCTGTCAGCTCGCCTGGGCCCAAAAAGTCCTGACTTGGGCAGTTGCCACTTCTAACAAACATCACAGTGAGCCTGGAATGCTTCAACAGTGGGTGCCATTGTCACCGTTATTTTCTATTATGTGACCCACACGAGCTTTGGATCAGGCTGATGTTTGGGCCCTAGCCCTAAAATGACACGAAAAAAAGGATGGGCAGCATGGATTATACACATATGTCAATGTGGGTCTCACGAGTTTGGTCCTTGCCCATGCACAAAAAAGAGTTTCCTACACATCACTTTCTTGGCATTAAGTGCAACATAACTTCTTATTTCCTAAAAAACCGTTTGACAGTGGAAACAAGGACAAGGGTATTTTGGTTCGAGTAATTTTCAAAGGCGTGTCAGAAGGCCTCCTATGGAATATTTGAAAGGTTGAATCGCTTTAGGGAATTTGTCCATACATTAAGGTCAGTACGGTCAACTTTCCGTTGACAAATGGGCTGGGCTTGCTTTGCACAACGCGAGCCAGGTTTGACGGATAGACTCAGGCTTGAATTTTATCGGACTTTCAAGTCTGACTTGGACTCGGAGCCAATCTGGTTCAACACCGTGAATTACCAGGACAGGTCACACATGATTCAACCGAGCCACCTCACTCAACTCGAGATTCGATGAATCAGTCCGAGTCACCGAGTTCTTTAACCATGCTCTTGGATTGACATGGGCATGCTGTGGCCCACCCTAGGTGCATGTATGCCACGTGTAAAATATATTGTGGTGCATCCATGCCACCTTTACCATGCAGAGGATGCAGGCTTTCGTAGCCCCCGAACCCATTCTTTGAATGAATCTACACCGTCTTTTTTCTAATTTTAGAAAGGCATTTGTATGGGCATGTCGGCAATGCTGATCTTCTTACCGTCTCTTACACGTGCGAACTCATCAACCACTATTTCACGAGGGGCCACATCAGAGCGAAGATGTCGGCTGGGCCTCATTTCCACCGTTAAGGGCTGTTTGGAGTTTATCGAAGTTAGTGCTCCGGCAAGTAGTTATGGACAAAAGTATCTCTTTGTGCACAGAAAGTTGAACACTTTGGGACAACTGATCATGAATATAGGGTACCAGATTAGGTGCGCCCAGACCGTTGTGCCCACCTTGATGTATGTATAGTATATCTACGTGGTTCGTCTGTTTTGAAATATTATTTTAGGATATGATAACAAAAATTAAGCAGGTCTAAATCTCAGGTATATTACAGGACACAGTCACGATTGAATGCCCACTGTTAAAATATTCTTAGGGCCCACCGTAATATTTATTTTCCAGCCAGCGTGTTGATAAGGTCACGCGTAGACTTGGATGAAGGGAACAAAACAAATATAAAGTTAATGCAAAACTTCTGTGCCTCATAGGAAGTTTTTTTTTTTTTTTTTTTTTTCTACCAACTTGTTGGTGGCTAATATGGGCACAAGAAAAGAAGTCAAGAAGGATCAAACATACTTAGCTTGGTTTGATCAGTCGACAAATCTAATTGACAAGTCGAAATTCTGCCGGAAATTCTTTCTGGCTTCTACCAGTTTAGATAGGTTGACAAATCTTGTCGACAGGTAGAAATCCAGTTTGACGGGTTGACAAATCTTGTCAACAAGTCAAAATCCAATTCAGCAGGTCGATAGAATGGGTCAATAGGTCAAATCAAAGAATTTTTTATTTAAGTCTCTAGACACTTTTTGGTTATTTTGACCTGTCGATGACAGGTCGACGGGCAATGGAAATTTCTGTACTTTTCTAAAATTGTTTCCTTCTTTGATTAGAACTTTTGGATTACATTTTTAGAGTTTGTTTGGGGTTATTTAAAGGGTGTTAAACTTGTTTTTATCATCAATTATTAATTCAATAAATCAATTCCTTAGAAGTTTTCTTCCTTTTTTCACGTGGATTCAAGGAAGCTATTGTGAATTCAAGAGAGCCTTGTAGGTTTAAGGTAGTAATCGATTGAGGAAGACGGTGATTGACCTCATCACGTCCTCCCCCGTGTCAATGGTATCAAAGCGAGGACTTCCCTCGAACCGATGACAACTAACGACGGAATGGACCAAAATCATGTGAATGGTGATCTAAGGATTCGTTACCTATCAGAAATAATGGAAGCTTTCGATCGAAAGAGTCAGTTGACCATACAAGGGCTGCAAGCAACCCTCGACCGTATCGCGGATGTGCTAATTATGCCCCGACCCCAAGGCGAGGATCAGCCACATGTGATTATTGTACGACACAACCCCAATTTCCATAGAGCATTTTCAGAAGTGGATCATAGGACTACCCCAGATGAGTCTAGCTCCAACGACGAGGACGTTGGTGGCGTCGTTGCCCGACGACTGATCCATGGAGATGATCGACTAGATCGCGCTGAAAGAGACTATCGAGGTAAGGCCAAACTCTCAGTTTTAATGGCTTATTGGCTATAGAAGACTTCCTCGATTGTTTAGACGAAGTAGAGCGATATTTTGATTACATGGATGTACCGGAATGTAAGAAAGTGAAGTGGGTTGCATTCAAATTGAAATCCAGTGCTTCATCATGGTGGGAGAATTACAACTCTAACCTACTTAGCAGACCAAGGCGCCCATCCGATCATGGCCGCGGATGAGACACATTTTTTTATCACGATTCGTCCCTAGTGATTTCGAACATGTGTTGTTCCAGCAATACCAAAATTACCGACACAGGAATCGGGCTGCCATTGATTACACTAAACAATTCCTGCGATTGACAACATGAAATGATTTATCAAAGACTGAATCATAACAGGTTGAACAGTTGATAGGTGGTTTACAATCGGTAATTCAGGATCGAGTTCGGATGCACTCGGTTGGGACCATGGATGAAGCAGTTCAGTTGGCAGGTAGGGCGGAAATGTAGGTTGCAAGGGTCCCTACTCGACCTTATCCTTCAACTTAGCCCTCATGACGGGCCCTATGCAGGATTCAGCATTGTCTAAAGGAAAGGAACTAATAGGACGGCGACCTCAACCTCGTAATACCGCAAACCATGATAAGGGGAGCGGTCCATCGTGACCCAAAAGAACAACAACTACTGCTACAAGTTTGAGCAGTATCCCAAACCCTTATGGTTAGTCATGGCCTGACCACTGCTATCGATGTGGCTAACTGGGTCACTTATTAAATACTTGCCCTAATTGACAAGTGGCGAACCTCACCATTAATGATGGTGGTGTTGAGAACACAGCTGAAGACCCGGGAGATGAGGACTTAAGACATGCCGGGGATGGCGAAGCTGATGAAGTAGATTGGGTTCTGGAAAATCATGGTGAGCCACTAGTCGTGAGATAGCTACTGTATACACCAAGGAAGGAAGTACATCCACAACTATACAACATCTTTTGAATAAGGTATGTGGTGAATCGAAATGTCTGTGATATGATCATCAACAACGAAAGCAGTGAGAACACCGTCTCTAATGTCATGGTGGAGTAGTCGCAACTGAAAATGAAGCGTCATCCCTCCCAGTATATGATCGAATGGATTGAGAAAGTCATCGAGACGAAGGTAATTGAACAATGTACTATATATTTTTCATTTGACAACCAATATAAAGACTAAATCGTATGCGACGTTGTTTACATGACGGACTATGACATTCTACTCAGTCGACCATGGGAATCTGACCATGATGCCACTCATAGAGGATGAGATAATGTGTACATTTTCATCAAGGACAACCGTAAAGCCATACTAGCCCCTGTGAAAATAGAGGAGCTACCCAAAACTTCTAAAGTAGATGAGTGATCTCTCATAACCATATGGGACTTTGTGGGGGAATCCAAAGAGACGGTACAAGCCTATGCATTAATTGTGAATGAGAAGGAACTCGAGTCCACTATCATTATTAAGAAACTAACCCTTGCTACATGAATTCAAAGAAAGTTAGCCTGACAACCTTCTTGATGGAGGTCCAGCTTACATAATCATCCTCACTATTGGATGAGTATGAAGGAGTGCAATATTTTGCAATGAAAAGTGGAGGAATTGATCTATAAGGGTCTAATCCGAGAAAGCATGAGCCCATAAACTATACTGGCCCTATTAACTCCTAAGAAAGATGGGAGTTGGCGCATGTGTGTCGACAACCGGGTGATCAACATGATTACCATAAAATATAGGTTTCCCAAACCACAACTGGTTGATATGTTAGACAAGCTTGAGGGTGTGAAATTATTTTCTAAATTGAATTTAAGGAGAGACCATCAAATCCGAATATGGTCGGGTGATGGGTGGAAGATGACTTTTAAGACAAAGGAAGAGTTGTATGAATGGTTGGTCATACCCTTCGTTTTTTCAAATGCACTTATTACATTAATGATGTTGATTAACCAAATTCTGAAGCCATTCATTGTGCAATTCGTTGTGGTTACTTTGATGACATTTTGATATACAGTCAAGATGAAGCAAGCCATATAAAACATCTCAAATAAGTCCTTTAAGTGCTCACTGAAAACAAGTTTATCTCAATTTGGAAAAATAAAGCTTTTTGGCCGATAGCCTGCTATTTTTGGACTTTGTCGTGACATCGATGGGCATCCAAGTGGACAACAAAAAGGAGAGAGCCATCAAGGAATGACTAGTTCTAACAAACACCCATGAAGTATGGAGTTTTCACGAGTTGGTGACATTCTATCGTTGGTTCATGAAGAACTGCAGCACCATTATGTCATAGATTATAAATTGTATGAAGAATGGACCATTTCAGTTGACTGACAAAGCTGATAGGAGCTTTGCTGAAATCAAGTAAAGATTGTCCACAACCCCAGTTCTCGTACATCCCAGCTTCAACAAACTGTTTGAGGTCGAATGCGATGCTTCGTATGTCCGAATTGGGGAAGTTTTGTCACAAGAAGGCAAGCCGGTAGACTTCTATAGTGAAAAGCTTAGTGATGCACGCAAAAAGTGGTCAACATATGAGCTCGAATTATATGTAGTGGTCCAGCCACTGCGAAATTGACGATATTACTTAATTTAGAGGGAATTCATTCTTTACACAGATCATCAAATTCTCAAATTCATTAATAGCCAAACTAATGTGAATCGTGTACATGCTGGGTGGATTTCATTCTTGCAGGAATTCACATTTATGTTTAAAGCATAAATCGGGGTAACAAAACAAAGTGGCTGATGCACTTACCCGATGTGGGACTTTGTTAGTCACCATAAGCAATGAGGTTGACCGGTTCGAATGCCTCAAAGACATATATGCTTGCGACGACGACTTCAAGGACATATGGAACAGATGCCAGGAAGGTCAGCCCAACAACCTCCACATTTAATAAATCTAATGTGCATTCCTCGAAGTTCATTTCGAGACTGTATCTTCTAAGAGCTACATGAAAGTGGCCTCAATGATCATCTAGGGCGAGACAAGACAATAACGCTCCTGGAGGAACATTATTATTAGCCACATCTGAAATGGGATGTGGGAAGAGTAGTGCAGTGGTGTCACATGTGTCAGGCATCCAAGGGGCGGTCACAAAACATGGGACTATACACTCCATTACTTGCCCCTGACGGCCCTTGGAAGGATTTGTCTGTGGGCTTTGTGCTAGGTCTCTCATGGACCCAACGTGGTGTGTATTCTATCTTCGTCGTAGTTGATAGATTTTTCAAGATGGCTCATTTCATATCATGTAAGAAAATTCTTGATGCTATGCACATTGCAAATATGTTTTTTTGAGAAGTTGTTCAGCTACATGGGATCTTAAAATTCATCACCTCAAATCGTGACACTAGGTTCCTCAGTCATTTTTGGAGGACTTTATGGAGGAGGTTTGACACATAGTTATAGTTTAGTTGTACATATCATCTGCAGATTGATGGACAGACCGAGGTATTAAATCATACACTTAGAAACCTAATACAAAGCATTTCGAGTGATAAACCCAAATAGTGGGATTTAGCCTTGGCTTAGGCAGAGTTCGCATTCAATAATATGTGGAACTGTTCCACCAGAAAATCCTTATTTGAAATTGTGTACGAACGAGAACCTTGACACACCCTTGATTTGGTTTCCTTGCCCAAACTTCCGAACATGAGCGTTGCCACTAAACATATGAAAAACTGAATCATAAGAGTACACTCTGATGTTTAGGTCTAGTTGAAGGCATCCAACAATAAGTACAAGAAGAAGGATGACATGCATCAGCATTGAAAGGTATTCAATCCAGGCAATAACGTGAGGTTCATCTACGTAAAGAGAGATTTTCGTAGGATGAATGACAATGAATATGTTGTTAATCTTCTTAAAGATATGTAGATCCCGAACCCCTATGGTAGGCCACAACCTGACCACTGCTATCAACGTGGCCAACCGGGCCACTTATTAAACACTTGCCCTCATCGACAAGTGGTGAACCTCACCATTAATGATGGTAGCGCTTAAAACACAGCAGAAGACCCCGGTAGATGAGGAGTTAGGACATGTCATAGATGGCGAAGCTGATAAAGTAGATTGGGTTCCATGGGATCATGATGAGCCACTAGTCGTGAGGCGGCTACTGTATGCACTAAGGAAGGAAGTACATCCATAGCGATACGATATCTTCGGAACAATGTGTACAGTGAATCAAAAAGTCTGTGATGTGAT
Organism: Magnolia officinalis; assembly: GCA_021015155.1. Classification (NCBI taxonomy): domain Eukaryota; kingdom Viridiplantae; phylum Streptophyta; class Magnoliopsida; order Magnoliales; family Magnoliaceae; genus Magnolia; species Magnolia officinalis. The sequence continues at coordinate 13,293,935 of JAJHSJ010000016.1, read as the reverse complement.
CACCGATAACGGAAGCAGCAAGAACATCGTCTCTAAGTCATGGTGGAGAAGTTACAACTAAAAATGGAGCGTTGTCCCTCCCCGTATACAATCGGCTGGATTAAGAAAGTTAGCAAGATGAAGGTAACTGAACAATGTGCTTTTTTCAATTGACAAGTATTATAATGACCAAATCATATGCGACGTTGTTGACCTAGAGGCTCGTTACATTCTACTCAGCTGACCATGGAAATATGACCATGACGCCACTCATAGATGATGAGATAATGTGTAAATTTTCGTTAAGGACGACCGTAAAACCATACTAGCCCCTATGGAATCAGAGGAGCCACCCAAAACTTCTATAGTGGAGGAGCAATCTCTTCTAATCATATGGGACTTTGTGGAGGAATCAAAAGAGACGGGACATGCCTATGCATAAATTGTGAAGGGTAAGGAACTCGAGCCCACCATCATTCCTGAGAAACTAAAAGCCTTGCTACATGAATTCAAAGAAAGTTGGCCGGACAACCTTCCTGATGGATTGCCTCCTATGCCAAATATTCAACACCATATCAACCTTGACCCAAGGTCCATCTTACCTAATTGTCTTAACTATCGGATGACTCTAAAGGAGTGTAATATTTTGCAATGACAAGTGGAGGAATTGATCTGTAAGGATCTAATCTGAGAAAGCATGAGCCCATGCACCGTACTAGCCCTATTAACTCTTAAGAAAGATGGAAGTTAGGGCATGTCAGTCGACAACTAGGCACTCAACAATATTACTATAGAATATATGTTTCATATACGACAGATGGATGATATGTTGGACATGCTTGAGTGGGTGAAATTATTTTCTAAATTGGATTTAGGGAGGAACTGCCATCAAATCCGAACACGGTCGGGCAATGAATGGAAGACGACTTTTAAGACAAAGGGTTGTATGAATGGTTGGTAATACCCTTTAGTCTTTCAAATGCACCTAGTATAGTCATGAGGTTGATTAACCAAGTTCGGAAGCCATTCATTGGGCAATTAATAGTTCTCTACTTTGATTACATTTTGATATACAGTCAAGACGAAGCGAGCCATATGGAACACCTCAAATGAGTCCTTCAAGTGTTCACCAAAAACAAGTTGTTTCTCAATCTGGAAAGATGAAGCTTTTTTACCGATAACCTATTGTTTTTGGGCTTTCTTGTGACGTTCACATGCATCTGGGTGAACAACAAAAAGGTGAGATCCATCAGGGAATGGCCAGTTCCAACAAACACCCATGAAGTACAGAGTTTTCTTGGGTTGGCGATAATCTATTTTCGGTTTGTAAAGAACTTCAACACTATTGTGTCACCAATTATAGACTGTATGAAGAAGGGAACATTTCAGTTAATTGACAAAGTTGATAGGAGCTTTGCTGAAATCAATCAAAGATTGTCCACAACCCTATTTCTCATACTTCCCAGCTCCGACAAACTCTTTGAGGTCGAATGCGATGCTTCGTATGTCGGAATTGGGGAAGGCAGGTCGGTAGCCTTCTATAGTGTAAAAGCTTAGTGGTGCAAGTAAAAAGTGGTCAACGTATTGTAATGCCCTGAAAATCGGGGGTCGAGCATAAACTCAACTCCCGAGTTCCAACGCATCACTTATGCAACAAAATGAATGGTGATTGAATGTTGTCTGTATTAGAGTTGTGAACATGAGTAAGATTAAGCCAAAATAGCATATCATACTCTAGAGACAGTTAAATTACAAGCCGAAGACTGTGATAGATATATAAAATATAAAAACTGTGGTGAGTCTCCAGAGTGTGATAAGGTTATCAGGTTAATGAATTACAAGTACAGTTCAAATTATACCAAATGTGTAGTGTCATCTAATCAACATCCCTATAATCCCGTCGATCAAGACACGGCTCACGTGAAGCCGTCAGCATAGCATATACGAACAAGCATCATTGCCATCATATAGGTTCGGCTCCGTCTCAAGAGTAGCGTCGCCATCTGCAATCAGACAAGTCTGGTGGGTGTTCGGAACACCGTCCCGTAACGTGGGAGTGAGTGATCAACTCAGTGGAACAATAAAGAATAGGTTAAAATGTTATCAATTCAGTCAAGCAGTAATGATAAAGCAGTTCAATCAAACAATTCTAACTACTCTTATTTAATGCAAGTATGAAATGACATGATATATGCCCTTGCCAAACCACCCTTGTGCGACACCATCTTACGTTCGCGGCATGCTTTCATCCCTCAGTGCTCCACATCTTCCAGGCACATGTAATGCGATGATGAGCATGTTTACCGAGTTGTTATTAATCAATTTCAAACAGCAGTATTGGGAAACTAAGGTACCTCCCTTGTATCATTCCCAAACATGATCTATTCTAGGGTCATCAGTCTTAGTTAATCTCAGACGATGGTGTATTTTCTAGGTCGCTGCAAAGGCTGCCAGGGCTGTTACGCACAAAGGTTACACCACTCCCCAATCACATTTTTAAAGATTCATCACTATACAGATATATGCCTAGTTTCATACTCTATACACTACGGCAAAACTCGTCGCCTCACCGTAATTCAGAGTATGCTCGAGGTCACTACAAAGGGCAAACAGGGCTGTTGCTCGCATTCGTTGCACCACTCCCCCATCACCTTATCAATGTAGGCTGACAGCACGAATATAGTATCCCATACCACCATAATCGGCTCACGAGTCTGGTTGCTCACTGGTCACTACGGGGAGGCACGTGGCCCCAGCGCAGGCCGACAGCTCGACCACGATGTCCCATACTACCATGCCCGGTTCATGAGTCTTAGCGGATCGAGGTACCATGGTTAAAAGGGATTTCACTGGTAAGTTTGGTACCCTAGGTTCAAGCAGTAGCGTCTAAACATGGTGAACATACATAAGACAGATCGGGTTGCTTGACGAGCTCGGCTAGCTCGAGCGCACAATAAGTTGAACGATATGAAGCGCATAAGCACTTCGTGTGGCCAACCACTATCGCCAACCAAAGTACGACTCGGGTTCGTCGAACACATCTCACGTGGCAAATGAAACTCAGCCACGAATTTGATCCCGTTACCGACTGCCTGGACTATAATCATAGCCCCAAACACAATCAATTATAGAACAGTTAAAGCAGTAATGGATTAAAATTCAAATCATACAATCAAAGACTGCTATTATCCGTTTAGGGCTGTCAGGGCTGTTGCATGCACTCGTTGCTCCACTCCCCCATCACCCATGACGGATCATACAACGTAAATATGAATTTAAACATATGCATTATATAGATAAAATCATAAAGGCAGTTGAGCATGTTATGAAGCACAACACAAGCATGAGTTTGTACATATTCAATTCCTAATCACACAACTATCCAAGGAAAACATACACATAGTTAAAAGAAGTTGAGAATCATATCTCAACACGCTTATACATTACAATTTGCTAACTACTACTCATTTAAACACTTCAATAAACACTTTAAGAGACATACATCAACATACATGACATATGCTGGGCATTTGGCTAAATCCTTTCACTAGGGAGTTGCCCCAATCATAACACGCGAGCACCCACGACGGATAGTCATGGCAAGCAGGAATCCAAGTTCCATATTCATTCAGTCATTTCCACAAACACTTGGGCCACACATTTTAACATATATAGTGTATATTGGCCGTGGCGTGATTTAGGGCAAATCCTTTCGTCAAAGGGGTATCGCCAATACAACAATCATAAATCCATGACAATTAGTCATGGCGAGCACGAATGAGAATTCTATACTCATTCGGTCATTTTCACAAACACTTAGAATACACTATTTTAACATACATAGTGTATATTAGCAAAAACATGTATTAGGGCGAACCCTTTCGCCAAACAAGTATTTTATCCATATATAATATATTAATACAGCAAACAATCATGACAAACACATTTTCAAAATTTATACGTATACGGTACTTTCTACAGATACCTAGAGTATGTAAAATTCCATATTCTTCATCTTTAATCGAAACGGAAAACAGACAGCACTTTGTACATGTGCAATTGCATGCAGATCATGAATCTATCATTATCTGACATTGAAAGCGTTGAAAACCATAACCTAACACCTAAAGTCTGCACCTTTTATCGTAGAATCGTAACGAAGTCAATAGAATTGCTAAGTTTCTGTATACGGCAGTTTGGTAACCTATAGAACGAAATAGGTTAGCTATTTCATAACCTACAACCTATACAATCCCAAAACAGATTAGGGTTAGGGTTTCTTACTTAGAAATGGAGCTGGAATCACCGGAAAAGTGATTAGAATGGAGTGGTGAAGCTCGTATAGCGGCAGGGTAGAGTGGCAGGGAGATTCTCCCACTGCTCCCACACTTTCTCTCTCTTTTCTCTCTTCTCTCTCTAGGGTTTCTCTCAAATTCGTATGGCTGCAATGAGAGAGGGTTTAAGGTCCTTATATAGCCTAAAAAAACTCACCGAAATAGACTCCAGGTTAAAGTATACTTAGGTTATAACCAAAGCGGGTCAGTTTCAGCTCAACGGAGGACTTCTAGCTGGCCTCCTTGAGCCAAAGGTCGGACTTAAGCTCACTAATACTAGATCTAGGTGGAGTTAAGTTTTCGTTTCAGTCGGGATTCCAGATCACGCGTGGCGGACCAGTTTTAGTTCAACGGTCAGCGGATCTCGATCGGAGATTCCGAGTACATGATATGTGTATGAAATTTCTCCTGATCCGAGGGTGTAATTTGGTCTGATTCTGACGGTCTGGTTGCTTAAAACTGATCCACAAGAAACACGTGCCAGATTACTATTTAAGATATTTTATTTTAAATTAATTTCATATTTCTCACACTCTTCACTCCGAGCTCAAGCGAATAGCGCTGGGACACTATATGGATTTGATTTTCGAGATGGTTGTCAAGCCCAGCAAGCCGGTCCTAATTCCTTAACTTCGTGTTAATCGGACTTTTGACGTGCGGTCCAGATCTGATACAGAGTTTCAAGATGCTCCTAAGAGCAGACGGGTAATGAGATTGATCCTAGATTTTAGGGTACCCTAGTGTCAATGATTCTACAAGTTTTGGGTCTTGCAGATCGTATTTAAAGTGATTGGTGCCAATTTCATAGGTACTCTAGTTTAACACTGGCTAATTCTTGCCTAATTTCTAAAGGATTTAGTCCTGAGTAATTTCTGTCTGAGGTGGTACTTAGTCCTTTGTAGCTATGTTTAGCTTAAGTGTTGTTTTTCATCACCTAAACTTTAAGATAGTGTTTAATGTGAAAGTACTTAGAAGGATTTAAAGAACGAGGTGGTGAAAGGTGAGATTTGTGAAGGAAAAGGGTTCAAAAGCGTTTTAGACTTTGGGATTTGAGTTTTGATAAGATAATATGGTGTTAGGATCGACCCATTGCCTAAGGACGTCTAATCCCAGGTTGGCAAAAATCCGAGATGTTACAATCTACCCCCCTTAAAACAAAATTTCGTCCCCGAAATTGGCTAAGGGTAATAAAGAAAGATTTAATTATTTCTTTTGCGTAAGTTTTATTGATTTTGACTTTCTACGCGTGGTAGAGCATATACTAGTCTGGTTCATTTTAGTCTACCCCCCTTAAAACTTATGCCTTTATCCATTTCTCATACCCTGATGGTTTGCTACAATTTATTTCTTTACCTATTTGGAGTCTTGACGATAATTCCCACTTATTTAGAGTAAGATAGTTGTTTTCATTGTATGACCAGCACGGAGAGACGATTGTAGTGGGCTTGATCCGATACATTGATCATCTACCTTGCCAGGGTAGAAGGCTCATCGTATCCCTTCCTAATCCTGATGGATCCTGGTCTTCTGCTCGGCTAAGCAGTGAGTCCGTTGGTAGTCGCCCAGGATTGAGAATTGGGTCAAGCGGCAAATGCTTCGCAGTTGTATATTTCAATAACTCCGTAGTTTGATCACTCTATAAAAGTAGGGAATGTCCATCATTGAAAGGCTTAAATTGTTTATTCTAAGGTTGCCCTTTAGGTCTTAGTCTAAGAGAGTCCTCGATATTATCTATGTCCAAGGAAAAGGTGAATCAAATCTTACTAGATCATCCTAAAACATTTTCATAGTAGAACTTGCTAGGGCTTCTATAATGTGCGTATTTAACGAGTACCGTTTCGATCCTGGGCCAGTGGGGTAGGGTCCACCACGCTTTCGCTGTGCTACTCAGATTAAAGAGGTGTATTAGCCGACCTAACTAGAGTGGGCTCATCATGTTCTATCCCCCTTAAAAATTTATTTTCACCCTCAAGGCTCAAGATTTTGTCCTGCTCCGTATATCGGAACAAGGTGTAATTTAGGACCTACCCTTGACATGAAATGGGATGCGGTCTCCCACTACATTGGTCTTCTTTTCATCAATGATGTGTATTATGGCATTGGTACCTATGGTTATCGAAAGGAGATAAAAATGATGGGTAATGTGGTTGATTTCAGGGGCAGGTGTGCGTTTGAGGGCAGATGCCTAAGTCTACCAAAGGAGGACTATCATCACGGTCCCGACCTACCTTATTTACTCATGTCAAGCCTAACAGGCAGGTTATCTTTCTACGTTCATATGCACCATATGTATGCCAACATAGCATGTGATTTGGGACCTAATTCCTAACTGTCTGTTGCTCACTTGGGAAATTCCTTAGGCCTAAAAGGAAAAAATCTCTATTGGCTATATATTCTTACACTTCTCAAAGACGAAGTTATAAACTTTTGGTTGTAAGTAGTCGAGCCAACACGGAAGGAAAGTTGTATAGTGGGTCAGAATCGGATACATGGACCTTCTGCCTCGCGAAGACAGAAAATTGTCGTATCAGTTCAAAATCCTAGTTGATCGCAACTCTTTACTTGATCAGAGCATAGAGTTCATTGGTAACTACCAAGATTGAGAATTCAATTCAAACCGCGAATACCTCGCTGATATATGTAGTTTCTCTACTCCGTGTTCCCGATTGTACTAAGTCCTTGAGAAGGTGATTCTAAGGGGTGTATAGATTTGACCTCTCATTAAATCTAAGGGATATAGAAGTTTCCTCTAGGTATAATCCAAAATCTATTCTTATACACTACCTGATTTCAGATCATTTCTAATACAAGAGATTATTTATCGCGTAGGGTCAAACGTTGTCTAAGTGGAATTGAGTTGTACGGACTTAAATTTAACTACTCTCGAGCACTTCACACATACTCATACCAGCTAAGAGGGTCCTAAGGTTCACATTATTAATTTGTTAGATTTCCTATATGGTCAGGTCTGTCGAAACTAGGAGCACCATTCTAGGTCCAAAACTCCATGGGCCTATGTGGCAAGTGGTCTTAAGTTGTATTAAATGGGACTGTATTATTAATCCTTCCTCGGGATTGTGAGTGGCATGGTTGGTATGAGGGTGGGTGGGGATTAAAATTATTAGTATAGGCTTTGGAAAATGAGCCTGGTGTTGGAAAAGGGTGAGATGGGATTTCCAAATCCCACGATGGGAAATTTCTAAGTGTTATTAGAAAGAAAATTCTGGGATTTACATTTAACTGCATACACTCCAAATATGGTATTGGAAAACATGGGATACACCCAAACCCCATGAAATCGAGAAAATGGCCGTAACCAATTCGAATAGGGCCATGAAAAGTGAATGGAAAGTGAAGGGGAGAGAAAGTAAGGGCTGGAGTTTTTGGTTCTCCACGGACTTGAGCCTCAACAAGGATTGTAAAGGCTTGAAAGACAATGATGGAAGATGAAAAATGGAAAGGTAGGATGGGTTAGAGAGGTTACACATTTTTGAGCTTCAAAAGGGGGGTGTAGGAGCTCAAATGAGAGAAAACGGAGAGGGTAGGGAGGTAAGGATTGTTATGGATCGTGTATATAAAGAGGTTGTGGTAAAAAATGGGAGATGAGACGATTGAAAGGGAGTTTGGAGAGAAAGCATCAAGTTGGAGGGCTTGGAAGGGTGGTGAAATAAGAGAAAGGGGGCAAAACGATATGAAATAGGGGCCCCCAGAAATTCCGCATGCAACCACACGTGCCAGGGGTCAGGCCTACTACCATGACCAGGCCCGACCCACTTGAGTAGGGCCCACCTGACCGCGGTTTCCACCGCGGTCCGCTTGCCCGGCGTGCTGCCGCCGCAGTTGGGTGATGTTCCCCAACCCTCCAAGGTAACAAATGCACCATGGGTCCACATGATTCCCCCCCAGATTGACGCGTGTGGCCCCCCGACTCCATTTCGAGTCATTTCGGGTCAAATCGGACGTATCTTGCAATCCAGAATGAGTTATCTGACGTAAAAATATGAATTTGGGGTAGAAGAACGAGCTTAATGAAGCCAACCAACCTGTTTATGCCAGATTGCGCAACCCGAAATTGTGAAAAAACCCCCGATTGATGGTCATTTCCCTGTTTCAATTTCGTTTTACTAATATAGTAGTTTAATTTGATTTCTCTTCATCCGTTGGGCTTAAGAGTGCGCCAACATGAAAAGGGCTTGGAATAATTAGGTGAGCGGTTTGGTGAGCCAAATAGGACACTATTTTTTTGGGCGAAAACCCTGCGCACTAGTAGACATCACGACCCTTATAGTAAGTCGCGAATTCTAGGACTTTTAGTTGTGTTTGTGTTTCTGATTCCTCCCATACTTGGTATCCCTATTTAAAGGGTTGTGAACTCGTTTTTAGTCTTCATTAATCATTTTGAATTTATTAGAATTTATTTTCTACTTTCTGCTTTCTTTTCTAGTAGACTTTAGAAGTCTCTATGAGGAGTCCAGAAAAGCTCCGAGGATCGGAGTAGAGTTATTTGCATCACGCTTCTCGTATTCTACCGAATTTTCAACGGTGGGATGAGGTGGATTGTAATCTAGAATCATCAATAGATGACCTAGAAGTGATTTGGGATCGACTCGTGCGATCAGGATCGAGTACGAACCCGATCAA
>JAJHSJ010000016.1:13211987-13284881 GCA_021015155.1 Magnolia officinalis | reverse complement strand
TTAACTCTGGACTATGATATGCCGATTTAGTGTAATCCCACTCATGTTTAATACAATAATATGGACAACATCTATGTTGCAAAAGTGAAGTGTTGGATCTTCGGAGTTGAGCTTTGCTCGACCCTCGAAATCCAGGGCATGACAGTAAGAGATGCTTAATTCCATGTAAAGTTAGACTAAGTCATTATAATGTTTCTCTTTTTTCCCTTATTTCCCTTCTCATTATGTGAAACTGAATATGGATCATGTAAGACCCATGTTCTAGACTGTACCATTCCGTAGGCTTCCGCGGTCCTCCCGGTCGAATTTCGGAGACCCTTGACCTGTATCCAACGTTTACGCGCGATCATATGCCAAGTCCTGCACACTGAAGTCAGCTCGACCCGAGACTTATACCCTAGTGACCGCACCGTCGCTGTGGCTCCAACGCCGGGTCTCGTGCCCCGAGGCGATACCCGGGCCAGGAGATGTGGGCCCGCGTTCAGTTCGAGAAAAAATGCCTCACAAGAAAATCTCTACCAAATGTCAAATCAATCCCATCAATCAATCAAAGTACAACCCATCACTCCATCCCATCTCCAAGTACACAAGCCACTCCCTAAGTCAACTCTCTCTTACACAACCCATACCACCCATCACTCTTCTTTCTCTCTCTCTCTCTTCTCTCCACTTTTTTTCAAGCAACCCCCATGAGAGGTGGACGTCCATGGCTTCCATGAGAGAAACTAGGTGTGGCCCACTCCCTACCACCCAATCCCATCCTCCAAAATTGATCCCAACCGTTGAAATTGTACCTTTGGAGCTCTAACATGCATTGATAGAAGAAGGAAAGGAGATCGACGGTGGGTGTTCATAGTATTTGATCTCATTTTTTATATTTATTTATTTAGGGCCCACTTGTTGTGGGACCCACTTGATGTATGCATTGTAGAAGGGAGGGCCCAATAGTGGCGGGGTCCCTCCCCTTCACATTTTTCTCTCTATCTATCTTTCATATATATATATATATATATATATATATATATATATATAATATATTATATATATATATATATTAATGGTGGTGATGTGGTCGTGTGGCCCACCCACGTGGACCCCACTGCATTGTATGTGTGGTGCATCCACACCATCCACCCTTGGAGATATCATTGGGACTAGGCCCACTGTCTGGACAGGCCCAATAGTGGGGTACCGTCAAGGCTGTCCAGCAGCAGGCATGGCTGGACGGTTTATACAGAACCCATTGCTTGGTTTTGAGTGGGGTGGCCCACTCATGTGGGACTCACCTTGATGTATATATTTGGCCGTCCACTTGGCAGCAGGTAGGGGCCATCATGATGCGTGTTATATCTATACCGTCCATCATCTGACGGTGGGCCAGCGACCCTCACACCAGCAGGGTCTGATGATCCAGACCGGCCATTCTTGTGGAGCCCACCTTGCATGTATGTATTTCACATCCAGGCCGTCTGTCCATCTCTGGACGTTGGACGCTGGATGCATTTTATGATATATATATATATATATATATATATTATAATATAATGTAATAGATATTATTAATATAATATCATGTGGGACCCCACGTGGGACCCACCATGAGGTATGCATTCATCCTCACCATCCACTATCTGGGACGGTGGGACCCGCCTCACCATGATGTATGGTTTTTATCCATACCATCCATTCTTTTGGGAACGTGTGGATCACTACCACATGGGCCCTCTGTGATGTATGGTCCACCGTCCAGCAAAGGACAGCCCCAAATGAAGAGAACACAAATGTCAGCTTGGTGGGCCCACACGTGTGGACCACCATGATTTATGTATTGTAGCTGCACCATCCAGCAGCAGGCACTGCTGGAGATGCAAATCGTTTGAGATTGGGTGGGCCACGTATACATGGACCCCACCTCAATGTTTATGTTGTATCCTCACCGTCCACTAGCTGGACGGTGGGTCTCATTTGATTTATGAACAAATCCAACCGTCCATCTGCTGCATTGACATCAGCAGGACTGATGATGAGGCGTGTATGATATCCAACACCGTCTACCCATTTGGAGGTGTGGGTCCACTCCACACGTGTGACACGCATAGAAGTGGGACCCACCTTGATGTAAGTGTTTTATATCCACCGTCCGTACTTGGACAGTGGTAGGTGGAGCCTACTCGTGATGTATACGGACGGTGGTAGGTGGAGCCTACTCGTGATGTATGTATTTCTACGTGCTGTCCATCCATGCCTGGTCTGGATGTGGCAGATCCAAATCTCTGATGGACCACACACACGTGGGATCCCCCACTATAGATGTTTTATACCCACACTGTCCAGCTGTGGGGCCCACTTTGAGGTAGGTGTTGTATCCACCGTCTAGCTACTGGACGGTGGTACACATCTCGATGTATTTATTCTATACCCAAACCATCCGTCAGTTTTGCCAGGTGGGACCCACTGCCGTGTGACGTCCCATGATCTGTGGGTCCCAGCAGGTCTGCTGCATGTCGTCAGCAAGTTTTGTGGGCCATCAGATGTATGTGTTGTATGCAAGCCGTCCATCTGTTTTGACAGCATGGGATGCCTGCCATGATGTATTTATTTCATCCCCACCGTGTAGATTGTCTTGGACGGTGCTGGACGATGTTTGGAAAGTGTTGATAATCATTAGGGTGTCATGCGCCCCGTAAAATGATGTGTACAGTGATACACATGTTGCACCTACAACTATTGAAGTGATTTTAGATGTAATCTAAACTCCCACTTATGGATTATCTGTGAGGCCTACCTTGATATATATTTGTAGCCCATCTATAAGGCCCATTTGCTACATATTCAGGTCCCACATGTTTGTATTTGAGGCCCATGTGCAGAGCCCACCTGTTGTGTTATTAGGCCCATTAGTGCAGCCCATGGATGCAACCCATTGTGATGTATATGAGGCCCACTGGTGCGGCCCATGTAATGCAACCCACTTGATGTATATAAGACCCAATGGTGCGGCCCATGTGATGTGGCCCACCTGATGTATTTGTGGCCCATGTAATGCGGCCCACTTGATGTATATGAGGCCCATGTTTAAGGCCCAATATGACGTATACCCAGCCCATGTGTTGGGGCCCGATGTGATGTGTTTATGGCCCATGTACCGAGGCCCATTGTGATGTATTTGAGGGCCAGGCGGTGGAGTCCATTGTGATGTATATGAGGCCCATCGTGATGTGTATTAAGCTCTTGAGTGAGGCCCATGGTGTTCTATATTTGGCCCTTATATGAGGCCATGGGTCCACTGTATGTAGGCTCTATATGAGCCATTCCTTGGGGGCAATGTTGGTTAAATGTCCACATTGTCGAGGTCGATTGTTGATGACGATTATTGATACCGATTATGAGTATGTGACAACATAGCATTATGCCCATACGCATCATCTACATGTTTGTTATGAGATATAATTGACCATTGCATATGTCATAGTGCCGGTTGTTATGAGACTCCCTGATAGGCGGGGGTTATCTCACATGAGCGCACGGTATGCGCAGGATTGATGCATGACTGGATTGTATGACTCATGCATCCTGCATTGTGTGTTGTGATTACTGTACGCCCTAGCGACTTCAGGGCCATAGACTCCACAGGCATATCGTGGATGGTCAGATGGGACACCGAAAATGTTTGGTTCTAGCATACTGGCATCATAGATGTCCCTGGGTGAAAATACCTAAAACTCCGTGGCCAGGAGACACCTCAACGTCGAGATCGAGTGGATATATATGAGTGCATGAGGGCCGTATCCCAGTAGGCTGCATCTCCTATTGTGTCGTGCTCGATTGGGAGGGGGTGTGACCTTACCCGCCTGAGTGAGGGGGCAATGTCTAGGTTGAGTTTGACCAGCTTGAGGAATGGGTCTGCTATCGACGAGTCGGGCCCGATATTGGCAAGCGGATAGTGAGGTCTCTTCTACTTACCCAGTTGTGCACTCGGATAGGGGCAGCAAGCTAGCGTAGAGTGTAATAGACCCTGGTGATGATCCCAAGATGAACATTACTGATATGTGGACTTATTGAGCAGGAGTTGTATACTCATTCATTCACTATCCACTTGGGCTGGTGGTGCGCAATTAGTTGTTACATGTACCTTCGCAATGGCCATAATTTCAGTTGAGGCACGCGACTAACCTGAGATCAGGAGTTTACCACATCGAGTCTGACTATCCAAGTTAGGTATAGGACTAGTTTGGTTAGAAGTCCCTTGTGGTAGATCCAGTAGCTTGTGATACTACGTATCATCATCCCGACTTCACTCCTGCATGGTCATTCGCACCGCATATTGCATTGCATCCTCGGTATCTAATACTTGACTCTTTATGACTCCCTACTTGTATAGCTGATCTGTATTGTGTACCCTGATATTGTACGACTTATGGACTTGACTGTATTTCCGCTTACTCTGATATCGTATGATTCATAATTTTGCCAATATTTCCAATGTTGTATGATTATGGCATTATATTTGTTTGTTTGACACTTATCTTGCGCACACACTTTCACCACCCTCTAAGCTTTTTATAAGCTTATGCATGATAGATGCGTGCAGGTGACGTTGGTCGTAACGGCGTTGAGCTTGGAGCGTGCAGCTGTCTTCCAAAGCTTTGATTTTATTTTTGATATAAGTATTTTTTTTTTCTCTTTCAGCATTGTATTCAACTAATTATATTAGTGGATATGTAATCATGATGTTGTCTTTGTGATTTGGGTATACTTATGTTATGCTTCTTATGGGATAAATGTATGTTGGAAAATCCTCCTTGTAGGATCCCAGGATCGGAATCTGGCGTTGGGCGCTGGGAGCCGAAAATGGGGTACTACGGAGGCTGTCGGTACCAGATTCAGCGATCGGGAATTTTATGAGCCCGGTTTCCGAGTTTGGGGCGTGACAGATCATCCCCAAGTCCGAAGTAATTTGGGGAAATTGTACTACATATCTCCTATGCAATTAAATTGAGTTAAATACTTGTGGATTGTTTGCATGCATGCCTGAATTATCTGAATTTAGGAGTAGTACATGATCTTCTTATCTTGATGAGCAATTTGAAACTTATTTACATACATGCCTGAAATTTCTTTAATTAGAAGTAGTTTATGACTTTCTTCTGATATTAAGTAATTGAACCTTATATACATGCATGTCTGAACTTTTTTCATTTAGAAGTAATTGGTGATCCTCTTTATGTTGTTAGGTCAATTTAAATTCCTTTCCTAGGTTGGTCAGCAAAACTTCAAGGTCTGTATGGGCAGCCCCATCGGTTGGGCTGTCTAATGACCAATCTGATGAATTTAGGTCGAACACGGGTACTCGGTAGTAGTTGGACTACGAGGGTTGCTCGCACCCAATGTCGGATGTCCCGTAATTTGCTTGAATCGGACGAATTGGCTCACTAACTGACTAACCATATATGTTAACTATGTATAGTCACGCCTGCCTGAATCTGAGGCACCCCATACCTTTGAGAGGCCTACTAATAACCATTAGTGATTTGATCTCACTAAGAGTCATGAGCCGAGCATGGTGGAATGGGACACCGTGTCCGAACTGTCAGGCTAAGCTGGGGTGACGAGCCTCCTCGTAGTGACCAATGAGAAACTAAGTCTCGGGAGTCAGGCATTATGGAATGGGACACTGTGTCCCTGCTATTAGCCTACGCTGGGGTGACAAGCAGCCCCGTAGTGACCAGCGAGTACAGGAGATGACAGGTCCTTGTTTGAACGGCCCCCATCAAATTACTCGTCCGATGGTTCCTTACTAGAGTACCATTCAAATGACCCGGACATGAATGGAATTAGGTGACGAGCCCTTCCCTATGGTCCTTGTTCGAACTGAGTGATCATACTCGGTGTTTGGGAGATGACTCATACCTAGTTGATCCTCATACCTTTGGGTATCATGCCTTACCTTTGGAATTATTAATTTGTGAGACAGATGGATGATACGTAAATTTGGATCATGGATAGCAGGCTTAGAGTCGCTACAACTGCCTTGGGCCAAGTGATCTGGATAAGGCCATTGATTAAATGGAGGTGTTTCAGCTTCCCCAATCTTGCCGGATGAACGGACTTCATTAAATACTTGGCTAACATGAATATTCATGGCATTGCATTAGCATCGGTTGATGACTCGGCAGTCAAGATCACATTGAGGGAGTGTTGGGCATTGCAAACGTAAGATGGTGTCACTCAAGGGAGTGTTGGATGGTGAGGGCATGCATCATATCATAATAACATGCATATGTATTAAAAAAGAGTTGTTAGGAACTTTGTGTTTGATGCTTTTCATTGATAGACCCTATGGAATTGATAGCATGTACAACTTATTGCTAATGGAACCCATTGAGTTGATCACTCACTCTCACTCTGGGATGTGTTTTAAAACATCAACTAGACACTTTCATAGATGCAGGTATTAAGAATTCGATGCGCTGGACGAGGCATCCATAGACTCGGAGGAACTCTCCTATTATCAGCGCCTGGGTGGGCCTAATTTCCCTAGGGCCAGCAATGGGGTTATAGGGTAGGTTTATTTTTGTATATTTTTACACATTTGTATTTTTTTAGAAGATAAAACTTTCCTCAGTTATAGTCTTGTACTCTGGATAGATATATTTCACTTATCAATTGATTTACTTGCATTAAAATTTATGTTTATTCCAGGGTACATCGTGAAAAGGGTGAGCTCTCAGTCCTAGAGGGGGGGGGGGGGGGGGGGGGGGGGGTGGGGGGGGAATGACCATGCCAAATTACAAAATAATGAATAGAAATATAAAATAAAACTGAATCAATCAGAGATCTCAATTATAATACTATTGAGAAATTGATTCAAACATTGTTCAAAGGACAACCTTACACCAAAAACAAATGTTTATGATAGGACAACCTGATTTCTTGAACGTAGTAAGGATCAAGATTGTAAACTAAAATAAGAGGCAAAGAAAGGAAGCTATCTATTACAAGCATTCACCACATGTACATGAAAAGATTACAAACATTCAACACACATCCATCACATACATCATCCACCATAAAACTCCAAGAGTTATACTGGTTTGGTGTGTACACCAACTGTTCTCAAACAGCCACACCTACTCCACCTCCAATAATCACTACTCACATGATATTGGCATTCACTAATAATCAAGGTTTCTCAGGTTCACCTTAAAACTTATATGGTTGTGTTTTCAAATGGGCTATCACAATCAAAACTTCGCGCTGAGATTTTCTGGCTGATCTCAGTCAAAACCAATAAAAAGATTTTCTGGATATCTCAAAAACTAAAAACAAATAAACAAAGAGTACTTATCTTCTTCTTGAAGACACTGTTTAATGTAGCCCATAGAACCGCTTCGCTTGATGTGTAGATGTTCAAATTCCAATAAACATAATCAAGGGTTCTATGTTCTAAATAGATTTTAAATTATTTCAAACCTTGAGCTACTTGTTTGAATTCCTTAAATCTCAAAAGGTAGAGTAAAAACTCCCTTTAAAAAATTAGATTCATAAAACAGAGATAAAGGAATTACAAAAACAAATAAGTTATTAAAGGATCTAAAATTATCGGACTATAGCTTGATAATGACGGGGACTTTTTTCTCAAAGTGAAGGCTTGCTGTGGCTTTTCTGAATGAATTAGAATGAGAAGAGACCTCTATTTATAAGCTAAAAAATGGTTCCTTCAACTAGTCTAAGGTGTCATTCGATTGGTCTAAGAATCAACCAAATTTCTAATTTTTTTGCGCGATCGGATCAAACCGACCTTCGACTGGTCGAGAGGCTTACTCAACTAGTTGAGTGGCCTGCTCAATTGGTTGTGTGGCCTACTCGATTGGTCGAGGAACTATCAAAAAAACTCCAAATTTGAGTTTGAATCTTGGACTGGTTGAAGCATTTCTTATACCGATCGAACCAGAGCCAGTACTAGTCGAACTTAGGCTTGGACTAGTCAAATTTAAGACTAACCAAAGTATAAAAACCCGTAAATAATTTGTATAAGAAATGACCTATGCCTAGGGTCTTTCTAGGGTCACTTATACCTAAAATATTGGACATTGAAGTTACTACTCGAATCTTCAGTAGCTTTCAGTAGATCTTCTACTTGAAGTGTACTTGAATTAGTAGCTTGATCTTGAACTTGAAGTAGAAGTAGATCTATTTCTACTATCTTCATGTCTTGCACTTTCAAACTTTAAATGATGATCTTGAAGGTGATCTTTCCATCTAGCTTCACTTGAAGGTGAACTTTCCATCTTGTGAATAAGTCACACTCTAAATTGTTTTGTCTCATCAAAATTTGACAACTAAGGGTGCTTTATACATCACGGCACTTACAATCTCCTCCTTTGTCAAATTCGTGACAAAACAAACTTAGAAAATTACAATACACAAACTTCACAACGTCACATTCATTTACAACATTCTTTCATAACATCTACTCTCCCTCAATATACTCCCCCTCAGTCTGAGCTTTGACTTGTGTGGAGTACCTGTATTAACAACTATACATATATCCAAAACATACCATCCACACAATCTACACACTTGCACATTTGATTTACCATAATAAGCAAATGAACTAAGCAAAACAAAAACTCATAACCATAATAACAAGTCTCTCCCCCTTTTTGTCACAACTTGACAAAGGAAGACAAAATCAGAAAATGAAGCACAAATGTGATTAAGAGCATTAAGAGAGTGTCATAAAGAGAGTGTCATCCAAGATACAATCCAAGAGAAAGTGAAAGTTAAAGTTAAACATCCCCAACACAAATAGAATTAAAGAATAGTTAGAACCTGAGGAAGAAGGAGGTGGAATGGATGGGTCAATCTGATGAAGTCTCCTAGTAATGCGATGAAAATATTTTTGCATATATTTCATTGAAGATTTGTGACTTTCTGTCAGATTGTCTTGTGACATTTTTAACTCACTTACCTTCTCCTCTAAAGAGAGAAGGCGCTCATCAAAGTGAGACGGCTGAAAATCAGGATCTGCCTCATCATCGGTTTCCAAATCATCAAAAATATCATCCATTGTAGTGTCTACAGGTAAGGTGTTTTCTTCTTCAACTTCTACGTCCTCCTCATCACGTTGTCTAGGCAAATACTCCAGGTTCATCTTGTTGATGTTGGAGTTATTGAATGGAAGAATAGCTATCAGTGCCTCAATAGGCGTAATGACCACATTACAATGAAGTGCTAATGTAGTCATCAGATAGGCAAAAGGTATATAACCATGGTCTGGGTGGAGACAGAATTGAATAATGATATAACAGATAAGATAATGAAGACATATGAATATACCAGACACGACAGAATGAAGAATGCGACACATGAAGGAGGTAAGCTCGGCCTTGTTCCTAAACCTAAGATAGACATTGGCAATAAAAATGTGGTGAAGAACCATATATTTGGGAAACATTTAATTGGCATGGAGGGCATTACCTGAACTCCATTCAGCATTAAACTGACATAAATTATGGGTAATTTTACGTCATTCATATTCATACATTCTCTAGCCAATGTAGGTATAGGAATACTGTCATCATTAACAGTGGTGTCTAATAAACCCGAAATGAGATGTTTATCTACAGGGAACGTCCCTTCTCTAAGATTGATAGAGAAAGTTAGATTATCTAGGGATGCTTCACTGATAGATGCATACATCCCTTGTGCAATTGAGCAGTATGCTGGTCCGCCCCAATTTAAAATGTTTTCCCAACCAACAGCGGTAAGGATGGCAAGAAGATGAAATCGAGACAAATGATCGATATTTACAGTTCTTTCAACAATGATTTCTCTATTGCGAATATTCCGCACATACTCCAGGTCTTCCTTGGGTGCCCTTAGGGTTTTAACCCTAAGAGGAGTTGCCCTTGAAGTAGAACCACGAGTTGCTTTCTTCTTAGATTGAATATCCATTAAATGATGGCAATAGAGAGAATAAAAAAATGGTGAATGGGTTTCAAGGAGATTAGATTTTATAGAAAAAACCCTCAAAAACAGAATGGAAAATCCAAATCGACTACAAAATGTTACAAAAGAAGCATACAATAACCCAAATATAGAAGGAAATTGAAAATAAAACACTTACAATGATCTTATGATGATGGGTTCGACGAGTCGAGAGAGGGCCTGTAACGCCCAGAAAATCGGGGGTCGAGCATAGGTCCGACTCCCGAGTTCCAACACGTCACTTATGCAATATAGATAATGTGATTAAATGTTGACCGTGTTAGTGCATTAAACATGAGTGAGATTAAGCTAAATCAGTATATCATACTCCAGATACAATTGAATCACGCAAGCGAAAGACTGCCATAGATAGATAATGAACATATAAGTTGTAGTATGTCTCTAGAGTATAAACACATCCCAGGTGAAATATTACAAGTATCGAATCAAAATACAAAATGTCAAAAATGTGATGGTCCTCTATGATGTATAAGCCCTGAAGCCCCGTCGATTCAGAACGGCTCACATGAACCCGCCTGAATACTGCATGTACGAGAATGCCTCCTCGTCCACACAAAAGTCTGGCTCCGCCTCAGGAGTCACGTCGTCATCTGAAATCAAGACAGAGTTTGGTTGGTGTTTAAAATACCGTCCCGTAACGTGGGAGTGAGTGATCAACTCAGTGGAACTATACAGCAAAGGTTAACATGTTATCAATTCAGTCAAGCAGTAATGATAAAACAGTAAAATCAAACATTCCTAAATACTCTTATTAATGTAAGAATGATATGAACAATGATGTATGCCCTCGCCTACACTCCCTCGTGCGACAACATCTTACAGTCGCGGCGTGCTTTCTTCCCTCTGTGCTCTTCAACCCGGGGCACATGCAGTACGATGTTATGAGCGTGATTACCGAGTTCTTATTAGTCCTTTTCATATAGCAAGATTGGGAAACTAAGGTACCTCCCTTATGTCATTTCCCAAACAATGATCCATTCTAGGGTCGTCAGTCCTAGGAAATCCCATACAATGTTGCAGTTTTAGATCACTGCAAAGGGCTCGTCACCTAATCAGTGCAGGCCTAGTTTATACTCTTTTTGCTACGAAAGGGTTGTCGCATCCACGTAGACTCAGAGTATGCTCGAGGTCACTACAAAGGGCTCGTCACCTTATCAGTGTAGGCCGATAGCTCAAATACAGTGTCCCATACCACCGTATTTGGCTCACGAGGCGATGTTGCTCACTGGTCACTACGGGGAGGCTCGTCGCCCCAACGTAGGCCGACAGATCAACCACAGTGTCTCATACCCCCATGTCCGGCTCATGAGTCTTAGCAGATCGAGGTACCAAGGTTAACGGGGTTTTCACTGGTGAGTTTGGTACCTTAGGTTCAAGCAGTAGCGTCCATACATGGTGAACATACATCAGGTCAATCGGTTTAATAGACGAGCTCGACTATTATGACCACACCTGAAGTTGATCGACATGAAGTGCGTAAACACTCCGTGTGACCTAACCACTGCCGACAACTCTAGTACGGCTCGGGTTCGTCAAATACGTCCTACGTGGCGAATGAATCTCAGCTACAAACTCAAGCCTGTTACCGATTACCTGGACTATACTGTAGTCCCAAACACATTCAATCCTTAACCAATAACCAAGTAGTTCAAACATGTTAACAAGCATGTTATAAAATACAACTTAAGAAATCCAAACACATACATTTCATAAGTAAGTGATTTAACTAAACAACTTGCATGGAGGAAATCATACACATCCCTAAGATAGTTGAGAATCCTATCTCAATACCCACCTAAAGCAATATCTCCTAAGTACTTACTCATACAAGCATTTTTACAAACACTTAGACTACACTTATTAACATACATAACGTATGTTGGCCAAAACATGTATTAGGACGAATCCTTTCACTGAGGAGTTGTTACACATATAACTAGCATATACATACAGTAGTTAATCATGGCAAACACACTTTCATATTTCGTACGCATACGGTATTTTCTACAAATACACAGAATATACTAAAATCCACAAATTTCATATATAACTGAAACGCAAAACAAACATCGCATTTTACATGTGAAATAACATCCACATCAGGAATCTATCATTATCCGACATTGAAAGCTTTGAAAACTATAACCTATACGTGTATAGTCCGCACCTTCTGCCGGTAGACGCGTAACGAACTCAGTTCATTCACCGACTTCGTCTACGACACAACGACAACCTATTACATGAAATAGGTTAGCTATTTCACCATTTCAACTATTAGTAACCCTAAAACGGATTAAGGTTAGGTTTTCTTACCTAAGAACGGGATCGGTATTGCCGGTAGAGCGATACGGAAGTGGTGGTAAGGCACGTGGAGTAGCAGGGATCGAATCCAAGGAGTGACTCCAACTTCTCTCTCACTTTCTCTCTCTTTACTCTCTTCTCTCTCTTAGGGTTTTTACCAAATTCGTATGGAGTGAATGAAAGAGGGTTTAAGGTCCTTATATAGGCCTAAAACTGATGAAAATGGCCCCAGGGCCAAGGTATACTTAGGTTATAGCCAAAGGAGGCTTGTCCCGATCCAACGGAACACTTCTGAAGGCCCCCTTTCTATGTACGATTGGACTTAAGCTCCCTGACCATGGATCTAGGTCGAGTTAAGTTTTCAGTCTGATCGGATTTACAGATCGACCCCGGCGGACCAGTTTTTGTTCAACGGTCACCAAAACTCGATCAGGGCCACAAGTACACTGCCATGTATGGAAAATTTCTCCTGATCTGAGGGTGTATTTGGGTCAGATTCTGACGGTCTAAATCCTTATATTCTGCCCGCAAGCGACAAGTCTCAGATTACGTAAATTTAGATTTTTATTTCTAAGATATCAACGTTTCTCACACACTTCACTCCGGGCTGAAGCGAATAGCTTCGGGACACTATCTGGACTTCAATTCTGAGGTGGTTGTCAAGTCCAGCAAGGCAATCTTAATTATATAATTTCGTAGTAATCAGACTTTCGACGTGCAGTCTAGATCCGATACGAAGTTTCAATGTGCTCCCAAGAGCAACTGGGTAATGAGATTGATCCTAGATTTCAGGGTAATGTAGCATCAATGATTCTACAAGTTTTGGGTCTTGCAGTTCATATTTAAAGTGGATCAAGCGGATTTCACAGCTAATCTAGTTTAGCACCTGGTTAAACTTGTCTAATTTCTAAAGGATTTGGTCATGAGTGATTTCTGCCTGAGGTGGTGCTCAGGTCTTTGTACGGAATTTTTCGAGTCGTTATAGGGCCTGATGAAGAAGATGAAGAAAATGAAAAAATAAAGTATTTTTCCACTTTTTAAGACACCCACCCACGCTCCATGACTGGTCGAGTACGTGCTCAACTAGTCGAGTATGTTCTCGACCTGTCGTGACACACTTAAAAATAAATTTTATTTAAAAATTTTCAAAATTTTTGCATAAAAAATATAAAAATTAAAGCATACAAAAATAACATAATCTAATTAATTTGAATTACACATACCAATATCAAATTTCAATTTGGAAAATCTATTCATGTTAATAGGTTTAATCAAAATGTCAGCAAGCTGATTTTCTGTCTGGATATATTCTAAAATTTTTTTTATCTTTAACCAATTCTCGAATATAGTGATAACGAATGTCAATATGCTTCGTATGAGAATGCTGGATGTGATTTTTTGAGATATTAATTGTGCTAGAGTCATCACAATACAAGATCATTATATCTTGTGCAATACCGTAATCGTTTAGCATTCTTTACATCCAAATAAGCTGGGTACAAGCATTACAGCTGCAATGTATTCAGCCTCAGTTGTGGATAACGATAGCGAACTCTTTTTCTTACTGTGCTAGGAAACTAAACATTTCCCAACATAGAAACATCCAACAATGGTAGACTTTCTATCATCGATGTTCCCGGCCTAGTCAGCATCAGAATATCTAGCTAATTGAACATTTGTATCATGTGGATACCAGAGGCCTAAATTAGCAGTACTTGCGACATATCTAATAATGTGTTTGACAGCAATAAGATATGATTCTTTTGGATCTGATTGATATCTAACACAGATACCTACACTGAATGCAATATCTGGTCTACTCACAGTTAAGTATAAGAGACTACCAATTATGCTGCGATATAACCGAGAGTCTATACTTTTACCTGTTTCATCCTTTGAAAGCTTGAGAGTTGTACTCATAGGAGTATCGAATTTCTTTCCATTTTCAAATCCAAATTTCTTAACCAAATTTAAAATATACTTCGTTTGAGAAATGAAGATACCATCTTCTAGCTGTTTAACCTGCAAGCCTAGAAAGTAGTTCAATTCTCCCACCATACTCATCTCGAACTTGGATTTCATAAGCTTTGTAAACTCAACGAACAAGTTAGTGCCTGTAGAACCATAGATAATATCATCAACATATATCTGTACAATTACTATGTGTTCATTATATTTTTTAACAAATAAAGTTTTATCAACACTTCCCATAACAAAATTGTGACTGAGTAAGAACTTAGTCAGCTTCTCATACCATGCCGTAGGAGCTTGTTTCAGACCGTAAAGTGTCTTTTTACGGCGATATACATGATTAGATTGTTTAAGGTCCTCAAAGCCCTTAAGTTGTTCAACATAAAACTCTTCGTGCGGATAACCATTTAAGAAAGCACTTTTAACATCCATTTGATATATCTTGAACTTTTTTAAGTAGGCAATGGATATAAATAATCTGATGGATTCAAGATGAGCTACTGGAGTAAAGGTTTCATCATAATCGCCTCCTTCTATTTGAATGTACCCTTGTACAACCAGTCTAGCCTTGTTTTTTATTATATTTCTCAATTCATCGGATTTATTTTTGAAAATCCATTTGGTTCCAATTATGTGTTTATCAGATGGTCTTGGAACCAACTACAAACATCATTCCTAACAAACTGATTTAGTTTTTCTTGCATGGCAACAATCCAATTTTCATCAGTAAGTACTTCTTTTAAATTGGCTGGTTTAATTTGAGAAGTAAAGAAAACGTAATTGTAAATGTTCTCTAATTATTTTCTTGTACGTACACCAGTGAGAGGATTGCCTAATATTAGATCAGTTGGATGATCTTTGACTGATCATAGTTCAATATTGACTGGAATAGATGAGGAGTCAGGTTTCTCAATTAAATTGACTTCATCATCTTCTGAACTAGATGTGGGTGTGTTTAGGTGATCATTAACTACAACATTAATAGATTCCGGAATCACTCATGTTCTCTTATTAAGAACACGATATGTTTGACTATTCAGAGCATAACCTAAGAATATCCCTTCATTACTCTTGGCTTCAAACTTCCCTAAATTTTCACGGTCACGTAAGCGTAAGATGAAGCACTTACTTACAAAAATTTGAAAGTATTTAATAGTTGGTTTCTTATTAAACCATTACTTATAAGTTGTTTTATCTTTAGATTTTCTTATATATACATAGTTTATAATATAGTACGTAGTATTTACAGCTTCAGCACATAAATTTTTGGATAATTTCATGTTATTTAGTATAGCATTTGCCATCTCTTGTAGCACTCTATTTTTTTCTTTTAACAACCCCATTCTGTTGAGGTGTTTTAGGAGCGAAAAACTCATGCGATATACCATGATCAATACAATATTTCTCAAACTTATTATTTTTTTCGAATTCAGTACTATGATCGCTTTTGATTTTGATAACATTCAATTCTTTTTCAGTCTGAATTCATTTTAGTATTCTTTTAATTTCATCGAGAGTCTCATATTTTTCTCTCATAAATGCTACCCAAGTAAATCTGGTAAATTCATCAATAATAACCAGAAAATACTTCTTACCACCTTTACTCTCCATTCTGGTTGTTTCAACTAGATCCATATGGAGAAATTCAAGGGGTTTGGATGTGGTAGAGGAGTTCACTGTCTTGTGACTACTCGTAGTTTGTTTGTCAATTTGGCATGCGCCACATATTTTATCAACTTTCTTTAGTTTGGGTAAACCTCTAATAAGATCGATTTTGCTCAGTCTATAGAGGTTTCGATAGTTAACATGTCCAAGGCATTTATCTCATAATGTTGTTTCATCTGTTTGCACCATGTAACATGAGAATGTAGACGAGCAAGACTCATTAATAATATAGTAATTTTCAGAAGTCCTACGCCCACTTAATATCACACAACCTTTCTCATTTGAAATCTCGCATCCTTGATTAGTAAATTTTACACTATGTTTGTAATCGTAGATTTGAGATATACTTAAAAGATTGTGCTTAAGACCTTCAACATATAAGATGTTTTCAAAAGGAGGAAGGTTAAAAAATTATACAGTACCTTGGCCAATAATATTGCAGTTCCTTCCATCACCAAAAGTAACCGAGCCATCATTCATTTCTTTATAGTTGGTGAACATATCTTTGTCACCTGTCATATGTCTAGAACAACCATTGTCTAGGTACCACTTTGAATGGCTAGAAGCCTTGAAGGTGGTGTGGGCAACAAGACAAGTAACTTTAGGAACCTATTTCATTATTATTATGGGTTTTGGAGTATCATTGGTTTTCCTTGGCTTGGTAGAATTGAAATTTCTCTATCTATCAACTTTGATATTAGAGTTAGATTTAAGAAGCTCTTTGAATAAGTCCACTATTTTTTCAGCTAAGGGGTTATAACTTTGATTTCTAAAGTTGATGTTATTAGCATTGACTTTAGAAGCTTGAAAGGGTTTTGAATTTTTAAAGTTGTTTTGGTTATTATTTTTCAAGCTCTTTCCTTTTGAGTTTGAAGATTCTCCTTTAATAAATATAGGAGATACATTCTTATTTTTCAGAGGAGTGTCTTTGATATAGCCCAGACCCGATTTATCGCCACATTTCCTGGATGCGGTTAATAATTTTTGAAGCTTAGGGTCTCCATGGGCATATATCCAAGTATCCTTAAAACTCAATAGAGAAGAAACTTCAAGCTTTAATTTCCCATTTTCTATTCTGAGTTTTTCAAGTTCAGAAGTTTTGAAACTTAAATCACATTTAGTTTTTTCATAACAATCAGAAAGATGAGATTTTTCCATAACGGTATTTTCAAGTTCTTCTTTTAATTTAAGAAAATTTTCTTTTTGGAGCTTTAGTTTAACAACAATTTTACAACTTTCCCTGTATAGGGAATTATAGGCATCCTGAATATCATCTTCATTTTCATTTTCAGGGTCACTCCTAAGATTCTCATAATCAGATGAATTGCAACTATCTGAGGAGGTGACTCTGGTTATAGTCATTAGAGTCTTTACTTCATTTGAAGTTTCTTGTTCTGATTCATCCAACTTAGAAGAAATTTTAGAGCTGAATGATTCATCCCAAGTGGCTAACATGCATTTTCTTTTTGGCTTATCCCTTTTTGGACACTTATTTTCCAAATGACCATATTCATGACAGTTGAAAAATTGACTGTCTTTTAGAGATTTTCAATTTTTAGATTTTCCTTTCTCTTCTCAGAAGGTTTTTGAAAATTAACTATTTTCTTACTTTTGAAAATCCTGTAAAACTTTGTAGCAAGTAAAGCCATATATCATCCTCGGTGTCTTCAAAATCAGAATTAACATCACTATCTTTTGAAATAGATTTGGATGATTTAAGAGCTACGGACTTACCTTTGGTAGCTTTAAAATTTAATTTGAAAGTTTGAAGTGAACCAACTAACTCCTCAACCATCATTTAATTTGTGTTTCTTAGTTCTTGAATGGAAGTAACTTTGGAATTAAACCTCTTAGGAAGAGATCACAGTATTTTAGCACAGACTTTGATTTTTGGGATTCCATCTCCTAGACCCCGCATAGAATTGATTGTGTCATTTAATTTCGTATAGAAGTCCATGAAAGACTCATTTTCTTCCATACGAATTTCCTCAAACCTTGTAGTGAGGATTTGAACTTTAGATTTCTTAACAATAGTCGTTCTTTCGTGTGTCATTTCAAGAATATCCCAGGCTTGTTTAGCTGTATCACATGAAATTATTCTCTTGAATTCATCAGGTAATAGAGCACATATAATTGCATTTAAAGTCTTAGCATTTGTACTGCTTTCATTTTTCTGAGGTATAGCCCATAAATAAAAAGAAATTTCTTTAATGGACTTGGTTCCATCACTGCCTAGAACCTTAGACACAAGTGGTTTCCATTTAGTTACCGTGACTTGCCACACGCTTTCATCAATGGATTTCAACAAAATCCTCATTCTGGCTTTCCAATAAGTATAATTTGAGCCATCAAAGGGTGGTGGCCTAGTAATAGACAAACTATCGAAATTTGACATAATGAAAGCTCTAGACCGTTAAACTCAAGGAATTTAATCCAAGTAAATGAGCAACTTAGCTCTGATACCACATGAAAAGGGTGAGCTATCTATTACAATGTTTATGGTAGGACAACCTGATTTCTTGAGCGCAGTAAGGATCAAGATCGCAATCTAAAATAAGAGGCAAAGAAAGGAAGCTATCTATTACAAGCATTCACACATGTACATGAAAAAATTATAAACATTCAACACACATCCATCACATACATCATCCAACACAAAACACTAGGAGTTATAGTGGTTTGGTGTGTACACTAACTGTTCTCAAATAGCCACACCTACTCTACTCCCAATAATCACAACCCACGTGCGCATTCACTAATAATCATGGTTTTCTCAGGTTCACCTTAAAACCTATACAGTTGTGTTTTCAAATGGGGTATCACAAGCAAAACCTCGGGCTGAGATTTTCTAGCTGATCTCAGTCAAAACCAATACAGAGATTTTCTAGATATCTCAAAAACCAAAAAATAAATAAACAAATAGTACTTATCTTCTTCTTGAAGACGCTGTTTGATGTAACCCATAGAACCACTTCTCTTGATGTGTAGATGTTCAATATCCAATAAACATAATCAAGGGTTCTAAGTTCTAAATAGATTTTAAATTATCTCAAACCTTGGGTTACTTGTTTGAATTCCTTAGATCTCACAAGGTAGAGTAAAAACTCCCTTTAAAAAATCAGATTCATAAAACAGAGATCAAGGAATTATAAAAACAAATAACCTATTAAAGGATCTAAAATTACCGGACTATAGCTTGATAATGATGGGGACTTTTCTCTTAAAGTGGACGCTTGTTGTGGCTTTTCTAAATGAATTAGAATGAGAAAAGACCTCTATTTATAGGCTAAAAAATGGTTCCTTCGACTAGTCTAAAGTCTCCTTTGATTGGTCTAAGAATCAACCAAATTTTAAATTTTTTGGCACGATCGAATCAAACCGACCTTTGACTGGTTGAGAGGCTTTCTCTACTGGTTGAGTGGCCTGCTCGACTAGTCGAGCATAACCCTCGACTAGTCGAGGGAGCATAAAATAGGTTGTTGGATTTCGAGTCGAGCTCCCCACGACTAGTCGAGCGAGGGTCGACAACTGATCGAGCAGGGTGCTTGATTGGTCGAGGAACTACTAGAAAAACTCCAAATTTGAGTTTGAATCTTGGACTGGTCGAAGCATTTCTTAGACCGGTCGAACCAGAGCCAGGACTAGTCGAACTTAGGTTTGGACTAGCCAAATTTAAGCCTAACCAAAGTATAAAAACCCATAAATAATTTGCATAAGAAAGGACCTAAGCCTAAGGTCTTTCTAGCGTTACTTATACCTGAAATATTGGACATTGAAGTTATAATCATGGCAAATAATCATGGCAAACACATCTCCTAGATTTATACGTATACGGTACTTTCTAGAATACACAATTTCAACATACATAGTGTATATAAGCAAAACATGTATTAGGGCGAGTCCTTTCGCCAAACAAGTAATTTATCCATATATAATATATTCATACAACAAACAATCATGTCAAGCACATTTCTAAAATTTATACGTATACCGTACTTTCTACAAATACCTAGAGTATGTAGAATTCCATATTTTTCATCTTTAATCGAAACAGAAAATAGACAGTACTTTGTACATGTGCAATTGCATGCAGATCATGAATCTATCATTATCTGACATTAAAAGCGTTGAAAACCATAACCTATATACCTAAAGTCCGCACCTTTTGTCGTAAAATCATAACGGATCCGATAGGTTTACTAAGCTTCCGTATTCGGCAGTTTGACAACCTATAGAATGAAATAGGTTAACTATTTCACAACCTACAACTATCTAAACCCCAAAACAGATTAGGGTTAGGGTTTCTTACCTAGAAATGACACTGGAAATGCCGGGAAAGCGATGAGAATCAGGCGGTGGAGCCCGAATAGCGGCAGGGAAGAGTGGTAAGGAGATTCTCCCACAGCTCCCACACTCTCTCTCTCTTTTCTCTCTTCTCAATCTAAGTTTTCTCTCAAATTCGTATGGCTGCAATGAGAGAGGGTTTAAGGTCCTTATATAGCCTAAAAACTCACCGAAATAGACTCCTAGTCAAAGTATACTTAGGTTATAACCAAAGTGGGGCAGTTTCAGCTCAACGGAGGACTTCTGGTGGGCCTCCTTGAGCCAAAGGTCGGACTTAAGCTCACTAACGCTGGATCTACGTTCTATTAAGTTTTCATTTCAGTGGGATTTCCAGATCACGCGTGGCGGATCAGTTTCAGTTCAACCGTCAGCGGATCTCGATCGGAGATTCCGAGTACATGTAAATGTGTATGAAATTTCTCCTGATCCGAGGGTGTAATTTGGTTTGATTCTGACGGTCTGGTTGCTTAAAACTTATCCACAAGCGAGAGGTGCCAGATTACTATTCAAGATATTTTATTTTAAAATAATTTCACATTTCTCACACTCTTCACTCCGAGCTCAAATGAATAGCGCTGAGACACTATCTAGATTTGATTTTCGAGATGGTTGTCAAGCCTAGCAAGGCGGTCGTACTTCCTTAACTTTGTGTTAATCGGACTTCCGACGTGCGGTTCAGATCCGATACGGAGTTTCGAGATGCTCCCAAGAGCAGCCGGGTAATGAGATTGATCCTAGATTTTAGGGTAACCTAGCGTCAATGATTCTACAACTTTTGGGTCTTGCAGATCATATTTAAAGTGATTGGTGCTAATTTCACAGGCACTCTAGTTTAACACTAGCTAAATCTCGCTTGATTTCTAAAGGATTTAGTCCTGTAAGATTTCTGTCTGAGGTGGTACCTGGGCCTTTGTAGTTTGTATATAAAGTGATCCGAGTTATACTACTTAGCTAGTTTAAGTTAGTGTCTAGGATGAAAGTACTTAGAAAGATTGAAGAGCAAGGTGGTGAAGGATGGGATTTGTGAAAGAAATGGGTTCACAAGCGATTTTAGACTTTGGGATTGAGTTTTGACAAGTTGATAAGGTGTTAGGATCGACCCATCGCCTAAGGACGTCTAATCCCAGGTTGGCAAAAATCCGGGATGTTACACCGATATAGATGGGAGCGCTGAAACCTAGCGACACTGAAACCCTAGGAACGAACCCCTAGCTATTTCGAGTGGTCGGGTCTTAGTTGAGAATTTGGACTTAGAAGGGACTTAAACTAAGAGACTGGTTGTGGTAATGCTAGGGAGCGGGCCTTGGAACACCAAGGGGTATTTCGACTCGCATTTAGGCAAGAACTCATAAATTCAGTATCGCAACCCGACATACTGGGCTAGCTGACTAAAGTAGCTCGCCCTACCCCAAAATCATTTATCGCATGTCCAATAACTCACTCCAGTTTCTGACATACGTCCGTTTCAAATTCTGATGGAGCAGATCGTCTCCACCTTGAGTCAAAGGATCTTCTAGCCTACCTGGGCCAAATGGGCCGACGCCGACTCCAAATTGACGATCTTGGCCCATCTTGAACGTTGATTGCGTCTCCAATCACTGGCAAGCCATGAGATCGCGATAAATGAGTCACCCCTATCCAACTGCGATAAAAGGGCTAAGGAGAGGCGGGCCACCACCGTTTGGATGTGTCCCCGCTGGAAAGGGGCAAGGGGTGGCAGAGCCATCGCCGGTTGGCGCGCCCACGCAGAGGAGGACCACAGATAGTGGCGGGGCCACCGCCGGACATCCCAGATAGTGGCAGGGCCACCGCCAGTTCGGCGGGGCCCCTCCAATGCCCAGCTTGTGTGTGGCCCCCAAAACACATGCAGGGGCCCCCTTTCTCACCCTTTTTAGAACCTAAAGGGCCTAGAACAACCCATATCTCCCCAAACTTGAAATCCCTCAAGTCTCTCTCCCTCAAAAACCCAAAACCCTTACTTCTAAACCCATCCCACAATAACTCCTCTGCACTGAACCTCCTTCCCTAGATTCTTTCATATCTAGGCCCACCATTTACCAAAACCATCCTTTCCTAAACCCATCTTCATCAAGGCCACTAACTTCTCACATTCCACCACTTAATTCTTCTAATTTTTCTATGCACTTTTCATGTTGGACACAAATCCTAAAGCTCAAGGGATGAAAAGCTATAATCAAACTAAAACTTACTATAAATAGTAAAAAAATGGAAATAAAGTGGATTTTTTACCATTTCCCTAATGGAATCTCGTAAAATAACTAGGTTATACTATAAATAGTAAAAAAATAGAAATAAAGTGGATTTTTAACCATTTCACTAATGGAATCTCATAAAATAATTAGGTTATTTGGATAAAGTAGCTTCCCCCCCCCCCCCCCCCCCCCCCCCCCAAATTCATATATGGCACGTCGAGTAACTCATTCTGGATTGTGAGATACACTGATTTCAAATAACAACTGGCGGGGCCATCACCAAAATGGCGCCCCCCCACCAATTTGGTCCAGCAAGTGGTGGAGCCACCGCGAAATCTGCACGACCCTACCAATTCCATGCAGAAATTGGTGGGACCCCGCCAAAATTTTCTATAATTTTCAGTTTTTTTTTTTTTTTTTTTTTTTTTGCTAACTTCAAAAGTCATCTCCCCCAATATAACTCCGATTAGGGTGATTCAAAAGCTAGATTGAAGCTTAATAATCTAGTTTCATATAAAAATAAATAAAAATAATAAAATAATATATTTTAATTTAGGATATATTAACAACTATCTAAAAAAAATCAATAGTTTCAGACAACTGTTACTTCTAGAATTTTAATAATTTTTCTATAACTCCAAATGAAATAAAATTTTCTAGGATGACTTTAAACTTAATGATAAACTATCATAAATTTTTTTAAAATAATTCAGTAATTAAAATATATAAAATATTACAAGGAATGGAGACATTTTGGAATCATACAGAAAATCATTGGATTTGGATAGCCAGTACTTCTAGAATTTTTATAAATTTTAAGGAACTTCAAATGAAATGAAATTTTATGAAATAAAAGTCAACTTAATAATGAATAAAAATAAAAGTAATTTAGTAACTAAAAGTGTCAAATATGTTACAGACAATAGACGAGTTGTACATGAATTAAAATGAGAACTCTCTTTAACCACGATCCCAAAGACAAGCTTATAAATGGGAAACTCAAACTTCCTCATAAATTTGATATTCCCCAAATGTCTAGAATAATCGGACTACAGAATTACAGAAACATACACCTGCGAAGCATTCGCGGCTTGACCCAATTCTCAATCTTGGACGACTACCAATGGACTCACTGCTTTAACCAAGCAGAAGACCAGGATCCACCAGGACTAGGAAGGGATACAATGAATCTTCTACCTTGGTCAGGTAGATAATCGACATATCAAGTTCAAGCTCACTACAACCGTCTCTTCGTATTGGCCAAACATCAAGAACATTAAATTCTTGCGCTTAAGGTCTTAGCTTAAGGTGAATTACGTAGATACGTGGGCCACAATATGATTTAATTAAGATCCATAGTAGTTAGTTACAAGTTTTTGAAATTCGATGGTCTGATTGGTTTCAAATCGATGATCCACATCATCTGTTCTCCTTGGAGGCCTAGATCAAGGCCTCACAACTCGATTTGCATGATGAAACATTATTTCCTAATGAACTAACGGTTGGATCTCCTCTGATTTCAATCCATTCTAATCCATTCAGTTTCGGGGTCCTCATCAGGATCTCTGACCAAAACCAGGGATATCTAAAGCTCAAGTGGGCCTCACTACATGATTCTTGGTCCCATTTAAGGGGTTTCTATCGACTCGATGATCAGATAATCTCAAGATCAACTCTTCAAGGTTCATATAGGGTCCTAATCCATTTTAGAGGAAGCTTAATGATCAGTGGGGTTTTATATTTAAATCCCGCAATCAATGATGAATGGTTTAATTTGTTTGATATTTGTTAATCCTTGTGTACCTGATGGTTAGATTGTTCTTAAACTTGAACTAGAATGGTCTTAGGGGCTCACGGTGATCTCTCTAGGAATCTAACCCATCTATTGAGTCCAACAATTCTTGATCGCCTACTCGTTTGACAGTGAGGTAGATCAATAGCTTTGCTAGACCATAACTCTCAGATTGGAGTGTCTACTAATAATCCTTGATAACCTAAACCATCGAATCAATTCTAGAGATGACCATTGATGATTCCTAGGGATCTCAACCTAGTTTAGGATAACATTCAATTAAATTAGATTACATGATAACACCCGAGTATTAAAAAGTATGGGTCGTTACATTAGTAGAACTTGAACTTTCTATCTTGATCTTGAACTTCAGTAGAGTCTTGAACATTCCATCTTGATTCTGAACTTTAGTAGAGTCTTGAACTTTTCATCTTGATCCACATTGGAAAGTCTACTTCATAAGTTGTTTTGTCTAAGCGAAATTTGACAAACAAATATGTGCTTTATACAATATAACACTTACAAATTGCGCATATGGAATTGATAATATGTGCAACTTATTACTAATGGAACCCACTGAGTTGATCACTCACTCACACTTTGGGACAGTATTTCAAAACATCAACTAGACACTTTCACAGATGCAGGTACTAAGAACCTGACATGCTGGATAAGGCATCCATAGACTCGAAGGAAGAGCTCTCTATTGCCAGCTCCTGGGTGGGCCACTGTACTTGCCCTAGGACCAGTGATGGGGCAATAGGTAGGGTTATTTTTGTATATTTTTGCACATTTGTATTTTTTTAGAACTGTAAACTTTCCGCAGTTGTAGTCCTGTACTCTAGATAAACATATTTTACTTGTCAACTGATTTACTTGCATTAAAATTTATATTTATTCCAAGGTACATCGCATAGTCTATTTTAATTTTACGAACTGCTCAAATGCCAGGTGAAATGAATTGTAAATTCCCGCTTCCACAAAGCATAAGTGGCACCCGGGAAATTCGGGAACCGAGTATCCCTTGGTCCTCGAAAATCTGAGGCGTTACAATTATGCACCTTCTTTTCATATTGAACTTCAACTTCCTCAAATGGTGGTTGAGGTTAATTTGTAGCCATCACTTCTATTGACTCAGAGGGTCTCAAGTGGTGTATAATCCTGTAACGACTCGTAAAATTTTGTACAATGGTCCGAGTACCACCTCGACCAGAAATCACTTAGGATTAAATCCTTTAGAAATTTGACAAAGTTAACTAAGTGCTAAATTAGATTATCCATGAAATCCGTTTGAATCACTTTAAATGCGATCTACAAGACCAAAAACTTGTAGAATCATTGACGCTAGGTTACCCTAAAGTCTATGATCAAACTCATTACCCGATTGCTCTCGGGAGCACATTGAAACTTCGTATCAGGTCTAGACCGCACATCGGGAGTCCGAATAATACAAAGTTAAAGACGTAGGACCGCCTCACTGGGCTTGACAACCATCTCGGAAATTAAATCCAGATAGTGTCCCACGGCTGTTCGCTTGAGGCCGGAGCGAGAGAGTGTGAGAACACTTGCTTTCTTTACAAATAAATATCTTGAATAGTAATCTGCCACGTGTTTCTTGCGGACATTTTGTAAGCAACCAGACCGTCAGAATCTAACCCAAATACACTCTCGGATCAGGAAAAATTTCATAAACATATCCATGTACTTGAAGTTTCGGATCAGGACCCACTGACAGTTGAACTGAAACTGGTCCGCCACACGTGATCTGGGAATCCGACTGAAGTGAAAACTTAACTTTACCTGAATCCAAGGTTGGTGAGCTTAAGTCCGACCTTTTGCTCAAGGAGGCCCGCCAGAAGTCCTTCGTTGAGCTGAAAAAGTGCCGCTTTGGTTATCACCTAAGTATACCTTGTCCACAAGTCTATTTCAGAGAGTTTTTAGGCTATATAAGGACCTTAGAACCCTCTCTCTCATAGCCATACGAATTTGAGAGGAATCCTAGAGAGAGAAGTAAGAAAAGAGAGAGAAAGAGTGAGAGAAGTGGGAGAATCTCCCTATTACCGTTCCCTGCTGCTACACAAGCTGCACCACCCGATTCTCATCATTTTCCCGGCGATTCAGACTTCATTTTGAGGTAAGAAACCCTAACCCTAATCTATTTTGGGGTGTGAAGGTTGTAGGTTATGAAATAGCTAACCTATTTCGTTCTATAGGCTACCAAACTGCCGAATACGGAAGCTTGACAAACCTATCGTATTCGTTGCGATTCTACGGTGAAAGGTGAGGACTTTAGGTGTATAGGTTACGGTTTTCAATGCTTTCAATGTAAGATAATGATAGATTCATGATCTTCATGTAATTGCACATGTACAAAGTGCTATCTGTTTTCCGTTTCGATTAAAAATGAAAAATATGGAATTCTACGTACTCTAGGTATTTGTAGAAAGTACCGTATACGTACAAATTTTGGAAATGTGTTTGACATGATTATTTGTTGTATAAAAATGTTATATGTGGATAAATTACTTGTTTGGCGAAAGGACTCGCCCTAATACATGTTTTTGCTTATATACACTATGTATGTTGAAATTGTGTATTCTAGAAAATACCGTATACGTATAAATTTTGGAGATGTATTTGTCATGATTATTTACTGTATGAATATATTATACATGTATAAAATACTCGCTGGGTGAAAGGATAGCCCTAATACATGTTTTACTAACATATCCCATGTATGTTGAAATAGTGTATTCTAAGTGTTTGTGAAAATGCTTGTGAGAGTAAGTGCTTGGATGATAGTGCCTTAGGTAGGTGTTGAGATGGGATTCTCAACTATCTTAGAGACGTATATGATTTCCTCCATATGGCTGTTTAATGTAACCGCCTACTTATAAGATATATGTGTTTGTATTCATATTTATATAGTGCTTTATAACATGCTATATAACATGCT
Organism: Magnolia officinalis; assembly: GCA_021015155.1. Classification (NCBI taxonomy): domain Eukaryota; kingdom Viridiplantae; phylum Streptophyta; class Magnoliopsida; order Magnoliales; family Magnoliaceae; genus Magnolia; species Magnolia officinalis. The sequence goes on along the minus strand of JAJHSJ010000016.1, from coordinate 13,257,625 downwards.
TGAATTACTTTGTTTAATATGCTTTGCTCTACATGCTCTAGATATGGATTGATTGAGTTTGGGACTATGATTATAGTCGAGACATTCGGTACCAGACTTGAGATCGTGGTTGAGATTCATTTCGCCACGTGAGATGTGTTCGACGAACCCGAGTCGTACTTCGGTTGGCTATAGTGGTTGGCCACACGAAGTGCTTATACGCTTCGTTCAACTTGTTGTGCACTCGAGCTAGTCGAGCTTGTCAAGTAACCGGTTATATCTTATGTATGTTCACCATGTTTGGACGCTACTGCTTGAACCTAGGGTACCAAACTTACCAGTGAAATTTCGTGAACCATGGTACCTCGATCCATTAAGACTCATGAGCCGGGCATGGTGGTATTAGACACCGTGGTCGAGCTGTCGGCCTACGCTGGGGCCACGTGCCTCCCCATAGTGACCAGTGAGCAACCAGACTCGTGAGCCAATTATGGTAGTATGGGACACTATATTCGAGCTGTCGGCCTACACTGATTGGTGACGACCCCTTTGTAGTGACCTCGAGCATACTCTGAATTTGCGGTGAGGCGACGAGTTTTGCCGCAGTGTATAGAGTATGGAGTAGGCCTGTATCAGCTTAGTGATGAACCATTAAAAAGGTGATGGGGGAGTGGTGTAACCATTGTGCATAACAGCCATGACAGCCTTTGCAGCGACCTAGAAACACACCATCGTATGAGATTAACTAGGATTGACAACCCTAGAATGGATCGTGTTTGGGAATGATACAAGGGAGGTACCTTAGTTTCCTAATACTGCTGTTTGAAATGGACTAATAGCTACTCGGTAATCATGGTCATCATCGCACTGCATGTGCCTGGTAGATGTGGAGCACTGAGGGACGAACGCATATCGCGAACGTAAGATGGAGTCGCATGAGGGTGGTTTGGCAAGGGCATTCATCATGTCATTTCTGCTTGCATTAAATAAGAGTAGTTAGGATTGTTTGATTATACTACTTTATCATTACTGCTTGACTGAATTGATAACATGTTAACCTATGCTTTATTGTTCCACTGAGTTAGCTACTCACTCCCACGTTACGGGACGGTGTTGTACACACCAACCAGACTCTGTCTCAGGTGTAGATGATACGTCGATTCAGGAGACGGAGCTAGACTACGATGAGGACCAGGACGAGTTCTTATACATGCAGTACTCTGACGGCTTTGCTTAGACCGACTAGATCGCAGGGATTTCAGGATCTATCTTTTAGTTATTTTTTGACTTTTTGATTAAAAAGCAATACATGTATATGGATACTCTGTTAGTGTTCATACTCTGGAGTTCATGATGGTTTTGTTTCCTTACATACCTTATATATACAGTTTCAGTCTTCCATTTGCCTTTATACAATTGATCTGGAGTATGAATTACTGTTTTGGTATAATCTCACTCATATTTATTGCACTGACACAGACAACATTCAATCATCATTATCTATATTGCATAAGTGATGCGTTGGAACTCGGGAGCTGAGCTTTGCTCGACCCCCGATTTTCAGGGTGTTACAAGTTGGTATCAAAGCATGATTTTGATTAAACCGGACCTGAGTTATGTTCCCACGACGTACGCTGACGTATTACAACTTATGAGGGCACGAGAAAAATATAGAAACAGTCCTAGGTTTTCCCGATTTCACCGTTTGGCGAAGTTCATCGAAAACTAGCGTTTTGATCGAGTCCGCACGTGATCCCGATGCCATGAGTCGATCCCAAATCACTTCTAGACCGTCTATTGACGTGTCTAGATCACAATACACCTCATCCCAGCAGTCAAACATCTGTAAATTCAAGTATGTGTCCGAAAGTGCTCGAAACTACCCGAAATTGAGCGAATCGAGGTCGGGGGCCTACCCACATCAATCTAGGGGTACCCAGGGTGGGACCTAGGATTTTTTGGGGCCTAGGGGACAGGAGGATCTCGCCCATGGGGCAGGACCTGAAAAACTAGACAGTTGGTCGGTGAGGCCCTCGCCCGGTCGGTGAGGCCTCGCCGGAATTTGGGCTGGGCCGGGCCCGCGGCTCGGGCCGATCGCATTGGGGGTCTAATAACCCCCCTGACATAGCTCCTGTCCCATTTCAATCTCCTAAAACCCTACCTCCTTCACAAACCTCCGCTCCAAGCCGTTTTTCCCTCTTAACTTGCTGTTTTCTCTTCAAAATCGCCCTTCCAATCATCCTTTCTGCTAGATTCGACCATAACCCACCCATTCTCATCGTCCACAGCAGTCCTTTCCTCCATTCTCTCTCCGTTTCTCTCATTTGGACTCCCACACATCCCATTTGAAGCTCTAAAATATGGTATTTCTCGCAATTATCTCGGCCATTTTCTCCATCTCCACCATCCTCTCTCATATGGGTAAGAGAAAGAGCGCCGCTGATGAGGCTGGGCCTAGTTGCCCTACACGTTCAAGGCGGTCGAGAGGCACCGCCGCTATCTCAAGCTTTGCCCGGGAATTTCGAAGGAAGCGGGACCTTGATCCTCGGATCCCTGCTAAACGGGCTCAGTTGGCGGCACTACCTCATGGGGTTTATGAGGACCGCAGGGTTCTCTTTGAAGCCCAGGTGGATGGACGACTCTTCGGTGAATACTACTTGTTCGAGCAAGTGGAGGCGGCTCATTGGGTCCACTATTTGAGGCCAGAGGTCGCGCCAATCCTGGTACTGTCCGAGCCTTCTACGTCAACATTCGTGAGCCTATACTAGAACCTTTGCAGTTCTGACTCTTAGTTAGGGTGGATCTGTTTGTCACCATTGATGTGAGAGTGATTATGCGGCTTATGAATATGCCCCTTGGTGACGTGCATGCTAGCGAACAGAATATGGGGACTGCTTGTGAAATGGATCGTCGCACACATTACCTTTGTGGTGGCCGACTGGTTGAGTGGCAGCCGAATAAAAGCCTGCTAGCGTCCCACATGTCAGATGACTTCCGCCTACTACATCATATCTTCACATACAACCTCTACCCCAGACACAGTAATCGCAGTGAGTGCACGCGACTCATGGTAGACTTTCTGTACCAAGTGGAGCAGAGGGTGAACCTGTGCGTGCCTACATTCGTGTTGCGACAGATTGTGGGTATTGCACGCTCCACCAGGAGCTCTGATTCGCTTCCCTTCTGCCGACTCGTATGCAGGATTACACGGGAGTTTGGCTATAGTCTGGGGGTGGAAAGGCCAGTACCGATCCATCAAATCGATGAGAGTACTCTCCATCAGATGAAACTTGGGGCACGGCGACAGCGGGCCCGACATGAGGAGAGTGAGGATGAGGTGGAGAGCGAAGGAGAAGAGAGTGAAGATGGGGGTGGTGATGAAATAGAAGAAGAAGAAGAGGAACCTGAGGCCCAGGATACAAAGGAGAGTTCGCCTCCTGCATCTCAGGAGCAGGGTACCGATCGGGCTACCATAGATGCGCGCTTAGCCCATCTTAAGGAGGGCCAAGCCGCCCTGCAACAGGAAGTCGGGCGGGTCCGAACCAAGCTCAGCAAGGTATCTCGCACCTTGAAGGCCATCCTGTGTTTTCTACAGGACAAGAATGCCCCTCCTCCATTGCCTAACTCGGATGCCTAGTCATCCATACTGCTGTTTTGTAGTTGTTTTGGTTTCCTTTGTAGTAGGTTTATGTTTCTTGTTGATGATGTAGTAGTTAGTTGTGTGTTTTTATAGTAGTTGAAACTTGGTTGTATTAGCTTCCCTGCATCTTCTGTCATGATTCATGTAACTCTGTATTCCATGTATTATGACAATTTTGGTAATGAAATGCATACAACCTCTTTTGCTATGAAGTGTGTGGAATGCTTAAGTGATGATGCATTGTGTTGCCATGTTTTATCTCACATGCAATGTACTCTATGTTATATAGGGCATGCCACGGAGGTTTACGAGGAGCACGGCACCCCTCTTGCTCACTGACTCGATGGACCAGACTCCTTCCCGCAGGGGTGGTCCTACGGGCCCGGGTTCTGGCTCTGATCAACCTTCTGCTGGTCCTACTGGTGGACTGCCACCTTATACACCCCCGGTTCGCAAGCAGCACTAAGCATCCTCATCTACACAGCATGACCCACAGACTGTTCCACCTCCTGACAGGTTTGAGCAGATGATAATACTGATGCAGCAGCAGCATCAGCAGCTTCTTGCGGTCTTATCAGCTCAGGGTGGCAATGCGGTTCCACCTCCATCTACACAACCTGAGACCGCAGAGCCTCCTGCTCAGGCTGAGGCTATACCTCCCCCTGCGCCTGCTGTACCCCCTACTGGAGATGTTGGTACTCATGGCCTACTCGAGCGATTTCAGCGCTTGAGGCCTCCCACATTCACGGGTTCTCACAGACCCGAGGAGGCTGAGTTTTGGCTAGACCACATCTCCAAGATGCTTCGGATGCTGCACTGTACTGAGGTAATGCAGGTCGAGTTGGCCACTTTCATGTTCGAGAGGGAGGCCAGCCTGTGGTGAGACAGTATACTGCGGTCTGTCACAGTGGGCTATGTGTGGACTTGGGCAGCATTTGAGTTCAGGTTCCACCAGAAGTATTACCCGCAGACCTACAGGCACGAGCGGGAGGATGAGTTTCTACGCCTCAGGTAGGGAGGCACGACTGTTACTGAGTACGAGCATCGCTTTACCGAGTTGGGCCGCTTTGTCCCGACCATCCTTGTTGATGAGCAGATGCGGATGCGCCATTTTTCTGGGGGTTTGCGACCTGATATACGGTCAAAGATGTGCTGTATCAATATACCTTCTTACGCGGAGCTGGTTCACATGTCTATGATGGCCGAGCAGGATGTTGATCGGCTGACACGTTCTCGTGGTACTATGGTTACGAGACCACGACCAGAGATGCAGAGTAGGCCTTTCTTAGGTAAGAGGCCTCGTATCGACTCTCCCCCTAGGGCCACAGCGCCAGTAGTTCCGATGCAGTGCCCAGGAGTGATCTGTTCTTTCTACGGAAAATCGGGCCCTCTTATAGAGAGTTATTTTTCACGTATGAGGGCTAGCGGGTTCTCACCACCGCAGAGGCTTGATCGCCCTCACCCTCAGGCCATATCAGCTCCACCTCTACAGACTGCCTCTGCTCATCCTTCCTTCCGACCTCCTGTATCACGCTTTCGGCCGCCTCAACGGCCCTTGATTCCTTAGCCTAACCGACCTCAGCAGGCGTGTGTTCATGCGCTTACAGCAGAGGAACCAGATACTGCACCTTCAACACCTATGGCCTTCGAGGTCACTGCACATGTACAAGGTATTCCAGTTTTTGTATTGGTGGACATCGGGTCTACTACCTCTATTGTTTCATGTGCTGCGATCAAGCGACTAGAGTTGAAAACTAGTCCTATGATTGGGATGAGACTCCTTACTGCCACGGGGACTTTCTCAGACTCCACTACGATGTGTCGGGGTTGTTCGATAGACCTAGGGAGCAGGACAGTGGCTGTCGACCTGTTGGTCGCACCACTCCATCATTATGATGTGATTCTCGGCATGGACTGGCTCGTGGAGATGAAGGCTGAGATCGATTGTGATACTCAGCTCATGACAGAACGTGGACCTGACGGCACAGTCTTTACTTTCCCAGTGTAGGTCAGTTGCTATTACCGCATCAGTAGTTACGCTACCCTATTAGAGCAGGTTGATTGTCCGACGTTGGAAAATACGCCTGTGGTTCAGGATTTTGCAGGTGAGTTTGCGACGATTCCTGGTTTGCCTCCTCGACGTGAGATCGACTTCACCATTGATCTTACGTCTGTTGCGACACCTATCTCATTGTCGACTTATCGTATGCCTCCATGTGAGATGGAGGAGCTGAGCAAATAGATTGACGGGTTGCTAGAGAAGGGTTTCATTCTACCTAGTGTGTCCCATTGGGGTGCACCCGTGTTATTTGTAAGGAAGAAGGATGGTTCTCAGCTATTGTGCATTGATTACCGTAGGTTGAACCAGGTCACTATGAAGAACAAGTATCATTTGCCCAGGATAGATGATCTGTTTGATCAGTTGAAGGGGGCAAAGTACTTTTCGAAGATCGACTTACAGTCAGGGTACCACCAGTTGCACGCAGAGATGAAGACGTGCAGAAGACAGCTTTCCGGACATGCTTTGGGCACTATGAGTTTCTAGTGATGTCGTTCGGTCTTACGAACACACCGACCATATTCATGGACCTGATGAACCAGATATTTTAGCCATTCCTATACCGATTCATCATCGTCTTTATTGATGACATCCTGATATACTCTACGAATCGAGAGGAGCACGAAGAGCACCTGAGAGCGGTGTTGGATATGTTGAAGAAGAACCAGTTGTTCGCGCAGTATAAGAAGTACGACTTCTGGCAGGAGGAAGTTAAGTTCCTCGGACATGTGGTGTCCAAGGATGGGATAGCAGTGGACCTTGCTAAGGTAGCCACGGTTCAGGATTGGCAGCAGCTTGGCCCGGTTACCCAGGTGAGGAGTTTCCTTGGTCTGGCAGGGTATTATAGACGCTTCATTCTGGACTTCTTGTAGATTGCCAGGCCGTTGTCTCAGTTGACACGGAAGGACCTGAATTCGCCTGGAATGAGAAGGCGGAAGCAGCTTTCAAGGAGCTGAAGGACAGGTTGACGTCCGCCCCTGTGCTAGTATTGCCAGAACAAGGGGTTAAGTATACGATATACACTGACGCGTCTCGCGTTGGTTTGGGTTGTGTCCTTATGTAGAAGGATAGGGTAATTTCGTATGCCTCGAGACAATTAAGGAAGCACGAGGAGAATTACCCTACACACGACTTGAAGTTAGCAGCTGTCATCTTTGCATTGAAGATCTGGAGACATTACCTCTACGGAGAGGAGTTCGAGCTTTTCTGCGACCACAAGAGCCTTAAGTATATATTCATGCAGCGAGACTTGAATATGAGGCAACGCCAATGGATGGAGACCTTGAAGGACTTTAAGTTCGAGGTTTCCTACCATCCTGGCAAGGCGAACCTTGTGGCGAATGCGCTGAGCCGCAAGAAGGCTATTGCATTTGCGGCTCCATTGATGATAGCAGTGTAACATCTCGGATTTTTGTTAACCTGGGATTAGACGTCCTTCGGCAATGGGTTGCTCCTAACACCTTATTAATTCGTCAGAACTGAACCCCACAGTCTAAAATCACTTCTGAACCCATTTCCTTCACAAATCTCACCCTTCACTACCTTGTTCTTTCAATTTTTCTAAGCACTTTCATCCTAGACACTATCCTAAACTAGCTAAGTAGTATAACTTGGATCACTTTATATACAAACTACAAAGGCCCAGGTACCACCTCAGACAGAAATCATACAGGACTAAATCCTTTAGAAATTAGGTGAGAATTAGCTAGTGCTAAACTAGAGTACCTGTGAAATTAGCACCAATCGCTTTAAATATGATCTGCAAGACCCAAAACTTGTAGAATCATTGACGATAAGTTACCCTAAAATCTAGGATCAATCTCATTACCCGGCTGCTCTCGGGAGCATCTCGAAACTCCGTATCAGATTTAGACCGCATGTCGGGAGTCCGATTAACACGAAGTTAAGGAACTAGGACCACCTCGCTGGGCTTGACAACCATCTCAGAAATCAAGTCCAGACGATGTCCCACGGCCTTTCGCTCGAGTCCGGAGCGAGGGAGTGTGAAAACCTCTGTTTTCTTTATAAAATAAATATCTTCAATAGTGATCTGGCACCACTCGCTTGCGGATCAGTATTAAGCAACCAGACCGTCAGAATCAGACCAAATTACACCCTCGGATCAGGAAAAATTTCAGGAACATTTACATGTACTTGGAATTTCGAATCGTGGCCCACTGACCATTGAACTAAAACTGGTCCGCCACGCGTGATGTGGAAATCCCACTGAAATGAAAACTTAATAGAACGTAGATCCGTGTCTGTGAGCTTAAGTCCGACCTTTGGCTCAAGGAGGCCCGCCAGAACCCTCTTTTGAGCTGAAACAATGCCGATTTGATTATTATAATGTAAGTATACTCGAACATAAGTCTATTTCAGTTAGTTTTTAGGCTATATAAGGACCTTAAACCCTCTCTCATGGTAGCCATACGAATTTGAGATTGAGAGAGAGAAAAGAGAGAGAAAGTGTGGGAGATGTGGGAGAATCTCCCTGCCACTCTTCCCTGCCGCTATTCGGGCTCCACTGCCTGATTCTCATCGCTTTCCCGGCGTTTCCAGCGTTATTTCTAAGTAAGAAACTCTAACCCTAATCTGTTTTGGGGTTTAGACAGTTGTAAGTTGTGAAATAGCTAACCTATTTCATTCTATAGGTTAGCAAACTGCCAAATACGGAAGCTTAGCAAACCTATCGACTCCGTTACGATTCTACGATAAAAGGTGCGGACTTTAGGTGTATAGGTTATGGTTTTCAATGTTTTCAATGTCAGTTAATGATAGATTCATGATCTGCATGCAATTGCAAATATACAAAGTGCTTTCCGTTTTCTGTTTCGATTAAAGATGAAGAATATGGAATTTACATATTCTAGGTATTCATAGAAAATACCATATACGTATTTTTTTGGAAATGTGTTAGACATGTTTATTTGTTGTATGGATATACGATATATGGATAAAATACTTATATGGCGAAAGGATTCGCCTAAATACATGTTTTACTAATATACACTATGTATGTAGAAATACTGTATTGTAAGAAGTACTGTATACATGTATATTTTAGTGATGTGTTCGCCATGATTAATTGTTGTATAATATATTATGTGTGCATAAAATATTACTTGGCGGATGGACTCGCCCTAATACATGTTTGTTACATACACTATGTATGTTGAAATAGTGTATGATAAATGTTTGTGGAACTGCTTGAGTGAGTAAGTGTTTGGATGTTGATGCCTTAGGAGGGTGTTGAGATGGGATTCTCAACTACCCTAGGGACATGTATGATTGTCTCCATGAGGTTGTGTACTTAAACCGCTTATTTGCAATATATGTGTTTGTATTCCTATTGATGTAGTGCTTTACAACATGCTTTATATCATGCTTTATAACATGCCTTATAACATGCCTATTAGCATGCTGAGATTACTTTGTTTATCATGCTTTACTCCACATGCTATGGATGGGAATTGATTGAGTTTGGGACTATGTTCATAGTCCAGACAACCGGTACCAGAATTGAATTCGTGGTTGTGATTCATTTGCCACGTGGGATGTGTTCGACGAACTCGAGTCGTACTTCGGTTGGTGATAGTGGTTGGCCACGCGAAGTGCTTATGCACTTCATATCGTTTAACTTGTTGTGCGCTCGAGCTAGCTGAGCACGTCAAGTAACCCGATCTGTCTTATGTATGTTCACCATGTTTGGACGCTACTGCTTGAACCTAGGGTACCAAACTTACCAGTGGAAATCCCGTTAACCATGGTACCTCGATCTGCTAAGACTCATGAGCCGGACATGGTGGTATGGGACACCGTGGCCGAGATGTCGGCCTATGCTGGGGCCACGTGCCTCCCCGTAGTGACCATTGAGCAACCAAACTCGTGAGCCGAATACGGTGGTATGGGACACTGTATTCGAGCTGTCGGCCCTTACGGCGAGAGCCGAGTACGGTGAGACCTGTACTCGTGCTGACGGGTGATGAGTTCTCTGTAGTGTCTTCGAGTATACTCCAAGGTCTGTGATTGGCGACGAACCCTTCACAGCAACTAGAGTATGAGTTGAGCCGAGTACGTTGAGACCTGTATTCGAGTTGACGGCCAGCGATTGAGCCGAGTACGGTGAGACCTGTACTCGAGCTGACGGTCAGCAATTGAGCTACATACGGTGAGATCTGTATCCGTGCTGACGGGTGACGAGCCCTTTGCGATGCCTTCGCGATGCCTCTCGAACCATAATACCGTATGAGATTAACTAGGATTGACGACCCTAGAATGGATCATGTTTGGGAATGATACAAGGGAGGTACCTTAGTTTCCCAATACTGCTATTTGAAATGGACTAATAACAACTCGGTAATCATGTTCATCATCGCACCGCATGTGCCTTGTAGATGTGGAGCACTGAGGGAGGTATGCATCCGCGAACATAAGATGGTGTCGCATTAGGGTGGTTTAGCAAGGGCATTCATCATGTCATTTCATACTTGCATTGAATAAGAGTAGTTAGAATTGTTTGATTGTACTGCTTTATCATTACTGCTTGACTGTATTGATAACATGTTAACCTATGCTTTATTATTCCACTGAGTTAGCTACTCACTCCCACGTTACGGGACGGTGTTGTACACACCAACCAGATTTGTTGAGTTTCGGGTGATGGCGATGCTTGTGAAGCAGAGCCGGACTACTTCTATGATGATAGGAGGAGTTCTCCTATCTATATCTCTCTGGCAGGTCAATGAAGACCTGATATTGTATTGAGGGGCTATGGTACTTGGGATAGGAGACATTACACTTCCTCACATTGGTATATTTAGAACTGTACTTGTAATTATTTAACCTGGAAATGTTATCACACTCTGGAGACTCATCATAGTTTATATATTTTATCTATCAATCACAGTCTTCCGCTTGCAAATTTAACTGTCACTGGAGTATGATATGCTGTTTTGGCTTAATCTCACTCATGTTCAATGCACGAATACAGTCAACATTCAATCATCATTCATTTTGTTGCATAAGTGATGTTCTGGAACTCGGGAATTGAGTTTATGCTCGACCCCTGATTTTCAGGGCGTTACAAGCAGAGTGGGACATGGTTGAGTTCGTGCGGGATTTCGAGTAGAGACTCACCGTGGAGGAGCCATTTGAGTGTGTTGCGTACGTTCGGGTGCGACCACTTATCGATGACAGGATCATTGAGGCCCAGAAGGGTGATGGACAGTTGTTTGAGCTTCGAGAGCAGGCTAGCGACGCCGAGGACTCCGAGTGGAGAGTTAGTTCTGATGGGGGTCTACGATTCCGTGGCCGCCTATGCATTCCTGACATACCTGACTTGAGACATGAGCTTCTCGAGTCTGCCCATAACTCGAAGCTTGCGATGCATCCTGGTAGTACGAAGATGTACTGGCATATGAGACGGTCGTATTAGTGAGGTAACATCAAGGCCCATATCGCTGAGTTCGTTTCTCGTTGTCTGACGTGCCAGCAGGTTAAGGCAGAACATCGCCGACCTCCTGGGCTGCTTCAGCCCATGCCCATAGCAGAATGGAAGTGGGACTTCATTTCCATGGATTTCATATCAGGGTTGCCGAAGACGAGGAAGAGACATGATTCCATTTGGGTGATTGTGGACTGGTTGATCAAATCGGCCCATTTCCTCCCTATCAGAGTCACGAACTCTGCAAACGAGCTGGCTAGGCTGTACATCAGAGAGATTGTGCGTCTGCATGGAGTTCCCCTAGAGATCGTGTCAGACAAAGACACTCGGTTCACATCTATCTTCTGGACTCATATCCAGGAAGCGATCGGTGTGAAGTTGAAGTTCAGTACGGCGTTTCATCCTCAGACTGATGGGCAGACAGAGCGGGTGAATCAGATTCTGGAGGATATGTTGCGAGCATATGTGATGGACTTCAAGGACAGTTGGGATGATTATCTTTCTTATGCAGAGTTCGCCTACAACAACAGCTTCCAGGTGAGTATTGGTATGGCTCCATATGAGGCCCTGTATAGTCGCCCTTGCAGAGCACCACATTATTGGGCTGAGGTTGGCGAGCGTAGCTTGATTGGCCTAGAGTTGGTTTAGGCGACCTCAGAGAAGATCGACATTATCAGGCGTCAACTTCTTACAGCGCAGAGCAGACAGAAGAGCTACGCCGATACGAGGCGGCGACCGCTTGAGTTTGAGGTTGGAGACCATGTGTTCCTCAGAGTTTTCCCTGTGAAGGGAGTCCTTCAGTTCGGGAAGAAGGGGAAGCTCACACCGAGGTTTATCGGTCCGTTTCAGATACTAGATCGAGTGGGTGCTGTGGCATATCGTCTCATTTTGCCCACACCACTTGCAGCTGTACACAACGTATTTCATGTATCTATGCTGAAGAAGTACGTTCCTGATCCTTCACATATCATCAGATGGGAGCAGGTACAGCTGAGCGAGGATGCTACGTATGAACTGTGTCCGATGCGTATCTTTAACCGGAAGGAGCAGGTACTGCGTAGCAAGGTGATTCCACTCGTGAAGGTACTGTGGACACATCATACAGAGGAGGAAGCTACGTGGGAGACAGAGGCCGAGGTCAGAAAGAACTACCCTCAGATTCTCGAGGAGTACGAAAAGGTACAAATTTTGAGGAAAAAATTTTTGTTTAAGGGGAGTAGATTGTAACGACTCGTAAAATTCCGTACAATGGTCCGAGTACCACCTCGACCAGAAATCACTTAGGATTAAATCCTTTAGAAATTTGACAAAGTTAACTAAGTGTTAAACTAGATTATCCATGAAATCCGTTTGAATCGCTTTAAATACGATCTACAAGACCCAAAACTTGTAGAATCATTGACGCTAGGTTACCCTAAAGTCTAGGATCAAACTCATTACCCGACTGCTCTGCGGAGCACATTGAAACTCCGTATCAGGTCTAGACCGCACATCGGGAGTCCGAATAATACAAAGTTAAGGACATAAGACCACCTCGCTGGGCTTGACAACCATCTTGGAAATCAAATCCAGACAGTGTCCCACGGCTGTTCGCTTGAGGCCGGAGCAAGTGAGTGTGAGAACACTTGTTTTATTTACAAAATAAATATCTTGAATAGTAATCTGGCACGTGTCGCTTACGGACATTTTTTAAGTAACCAGACCATCAGAATCTGACCCAAATACACCCTCGGATCAGGAAAAATTTCATAAACATATCCATGTACTTGGAGTTTCGGATCGGGACCCATTGACCGTTGAACTAAAACTGGTCCGCCACGCGTGATCTGGGAATCTGACTGAAACGAAAACTTAACTTTACCTGAATCCAAGGTTGGTGAGCTTAAGTCCGACCTTTGGCTCAAGGAGGCCCGCCAGAAGTCCTCCGTTGAGCTAGAAAAGTGCCGCTTTGGTTATCACCTAAGTATACCTTGTCCACAAGTCTATTTCAGAGAGTTTTTAGGCTATATAAGGACCTTAGAACCCTCTCTCTCACAGCCATACGAATTTGAGAGGAACCCTAGAGAGAGAAGTGAGAAAAGAGAGAAAGAGTGAGAGAAGTGGGAGAATCTCTCTACTACCGTTCCCTGCCGCTACACAAGCTGCACCACCCAATTCTCATCGTTTTTCCGACGATTCCGACTTCGTTTTGAGGTAAGAAACCCTAACCCTAATCTGTTTTGGGGTGTGAAGGTTGTAGGTTATGAATAGCTAACCTATTTCGTTCTATAGGCTACCAAACTGCTGAATACGGAAGCTTAGCAAACCTATCGTATTCGTTGCGATTCTACGGTGAAAGGTGAGGACTTTAGGTGTATAGGTTACGGTTTTCAACACTTTCAATGTCAGATAATGATAGATTCATGATCTGCATGTAATTACACATGTACAAAGTGCTGTCTGTTTTCCGTTTCGATTAAGATGAAAAATATGGAATTCTACATACTCTAGGTATTTATAGAAAGTACCGTATATGTACAAATTTTGAAAGTGTTTGACATGATTATTGTTGTATAAAAATATATTATATGTGGATAAATTACTTGTTTGGCGAAAGGACTCGCCCTAATACATGTTTTGCTTATATACACTATGTATGTTGAAAATTGTGTATTCTAGAAAATACCGTATACGTATAAATTTTGGGAGATGTACTTGTCATGATTATTTGTTGTATGAATATATTAACATGGATAAAATACTCACTTGGAAAGGATAGCCCTAATACTTGTTTCTAACATATCCCATGTATGTTGAAATAGTGTATTCTAAGTGTTTGTGAAAATGCTTGTGAGAGTAAGTGCTTAGATGATAGTGCCTTAGGTAGGTGTTGAGATGGGATTCTCAACTATCTTAGAGACGTATATGATTTCCTCCATATGGCTATTTAATGTAACCGCTTACTTATGAGATATATGCGTTTGTATTCCTGTTTATATAGTGCTTTATAACATGCTCTATAGCATGCTTGAATTACTTTGTTTAATATGCTTTACTCTACATGCTCTAGATATGGATTGATTGAGTTTGGAACTATGATTATAGTCCAGACATTTGGTACCAGACTTGAGATCGTGGTTGAGATTCATTTCACCACGTGAGATGTGTTCGATGAACCAGAGTCGTACTTTGGTTGGCGATAGTGGTTGGCCACACGAAGTACTTATGTGCTTCATATCGTTCAACTTGTTGTGCATTCGAGCTAGTCGAGCTTGTCAAGTAACCCGTTATGTCTTATGTATGTTCACCATGTTTGGACGCTACTGCTTGAACCTAGGGTACCAAACCTACCAGTGAAATCCCGTGAACCATGGTACCTCGATCCGCTAAAACTCATGAGCCAGGCATGGTAGTATGGGACACCGTGGTCGAGCTGTCGGCCTACGCTAGGGCCACGTGCCTCCCCGTAGTGACCAGTGAGCAACCAGACTCGTGAGCCGACTATAGTGGTATGATACACTATATTCGAGCTGTCGGCCTACACTGATTGGTGATGAGCCCTTTGTAGTGACCTCGAGCATACTCTGAATTTGCAGTGAGGCGACGACTTTTGCCGCAGTGTATAAAGTATGGACTAGGCCTGTATCAGCTTAGTGATGAACCATTAAAAAGGTGATGGGGGAGTGGTGTAACCATTGTGCGTAACAGCCCTGACAGCCTTTGCAGCGACCTAGAAACACATCATCGTATGAGATTAACTAGGATTGACGACCCTAGAATGGATCATGTTTGGGAATGATACAAGGGAGGTACCTTTGTTTCCCAATACTTCTATTTGAAATGGACTAATATCTACTCGGTAATTATGCTCATCATTGCACTGCATGTGCCTGGTAGATGTGGAGCACTGAGGGATGAACGCATATCGCGAACGTAAGATGGAGTCGCATGAGGGTGGTTTGGCAAGGGCATTCATCATGTGATTTCATGCTTGCATTAAATAAGAGTAGTTAGGATTGTTTGATTGTATTGCTTTATCATTACTGCTTGACTGAATTGATAACATGTTAACCTATGCTTTATTGTTCCACTGAGTTAGCTACTCACTCCCACGTTACGGGACGGTGTTGTACACACCAACTAGACTCTGTCTCAGGTGTAGATGATACGTCGATTCAGGAGGCGGAGCCAGACTATGATGAGGACCAGGACGAGTTCTCATACATGTAGTACTCTGATGGCTTTGCTTAGGCCGACTGGATCGCGGGGATTTCAGGATCTATCTTTTAGTTGTATTTTGACTTTTTGATTTAGAAACAATACATGTATATGAATACTCAGTTAGTGTTCATACTCTGGAGTTCATGATGGTTTTGTTTCCTTACATACCTTATATATACAGTTTCAGTCTTCCGCTTGCCTTTATACAATTGATCTGGAGTATAATTACTGTTTTGGTATAATCTCACTCATGTTTATTGCACTGACACAGACAACATTCAATCATCATTATCTATGTTGCATAAGTGATGCGTTGGAACTCGAGAACCGAGCTTTGTTCTACCCCCGATTTTCAGGGTGTTACAAATCCTGTGATGGATAGGCAACCGTTAGACTAATCCTCCTTTACTCAAAAGACGTATAGTGTTATCACGAACCCACTTGGGCATGAAACACTCTCAGCCCTCAAATAACTAAAAATTAAACCTAAGAAAAAGAAAACTAGAAAAGTTAAAACAAATAAGAAATCTAGAAAAGAAAAGGAAGAGAGAATTGGAAAGAGGTTTACCAGATTGGAGTTGCTATGTTAGGATCCTACAAAACAGAAAACAATGTTAGTTTTTTTTTTTTTTAAAAAAAAAAATCAAAGAAAAATAAATCTTAACATAAAATCAAAGTGGAAAGTTAATCCTAATCTTAACTTAATTCTAATACCAATTAATTCCAAAAAAGCATAATCATAGTCCCCGGCAGCGACACCAAAAACTTGTTCATAACCCCAAGTGTAGGAATCAGGTGACACCATAGTCTTGAACATGAATCCTTTTAGTGTAAATTGTAAGTACATGTCACTCACACAACTCTTCCTCTGCAAGTGATTTTATGATTCGGTGTTTTTCGGTCATACACCATTACCTGGATTTCACAAGTGCTCTAGAGAATTCGGCTAGATTCTCATAGGAAGCGTCTTCCACCTCCACACCTATATAAGTGAATTCTATCAAGTGTATGCAGTAATTGTATACACCAACAAATATATGGCTATGGATCCATTAAGAGTTCTAAAAACTCATCATTCTACGTTGCTGCTTGCACTACTACACCATAGAATGGGCTCATTTATATCAGTGCAATCGTCTACCTCGTGTCTTTTGTTTACACATTGAACCCATCTCATAGGATCTCTACTTGTATATATTGGTTTACCGACACTAGCAGCTCATATATTAGGCTTAGCCTCATTCCCTTCGATGTATCATCGACTAATATTTTAGATAGTCCTTTGGTTAGAGGATTTGCCAAATTCTTTTCCGACCTCGCAAAGTAATATGACTCCATCACTCAACATGCGTTTCACTATGTTGTGTCTGAGTCTAATATGACTGCTTTTTCCATTATATATTTTACTCTTTGCTTTTGCAATAGCTACTTGAGAATCACAATGAATAGAAACGACTGATACATGCTTTGGCCACAATAGTATATTAGCTAAGAGATTTCTAAGTCACTCAACTTCTGAAGCCTTTTTTAAGGTAATAAACTTGGATTCCATAGTTGACCAAGTGATACACGTCTGCTTGGTAGACTTCCAAGAGACTACTCCTTCACCCAAAGTGAAGACATATCCGCTAATGAATTTTGTCTCATCTAAATCAATGATCTAGTTAGCATTACTGTATCCTTCTAATGTAAACCATATGTCATACTGCCTTTTAGGTATCTCGAAATCCTAAACAAGACATTCTAATGCTCTTTTCTAGGCTCATGTGTATATCTACTTAACCTTCCTACTGCAAAAGTTATGTCTAGTGTAGTGCAGTTTGTTAGATACATGAGGCTACCAATTATTTTGGAATATTCCAATTGAGACGTACTACTACCTATATTGTTCATGAGAGTTACACTATAATCATAAGGTGTACTGATAGGTAAATAGTCAAAATGGTCAAATTTTCTCAATAGCTTTTCAATATAATGGGATTGTGTTAATACAAGACCACCATCTTTCCTGGTTACTTTAATACTTAAGATTACACTAGCATCTCCTAAGTCTTTCATGTCAAATTTAGATGACAAGAATTTCTTAGTCGCAATAACTAATTTAATATTAGTTCCAAAAATAAGCATGACATCAACATAAAGGCAGATTATAACACAATTATTTTCAGAAATTTTACTATATACACATCTATCTAAATCATTTATATGATAATCATTTGATTTTAAAACACCATCAAATTTTTCATGCCGTTGTTTAGGAGCCCGTTTTAGACCATATAATGATTTAATTAGTCTACACACTTTATTTTCTTTACTTGATATCTTATAACCCTCATGTTGCTCCATATATATTTCTTCTTTTAAGTATCCATTTAGGAAAGTAGTCTTAACATCCATTTGGTGTATCACCAGTTTATATATGGAAGTTATTGCTATTATGACCCTAATAGTTGTAATCCTAGTTACAGGAGAATATGTATCAAAATAATATATTCCTTCTTTTTATTTAAATCTTTTTGCTACCAACCTAGCCTTAAACTTATCAATAGTCTCATCTGGTTTTAGTTTCTTTCTAAATACTCATGTATAGCCTATTGGTTTGTTCCTAAGTATTATTAGATACAAGTTCTCGAGTATTATTAGATATAATAAATTTCAACTCATCATTTATTGCTTTCTTCCAAAAGGTTCCATCTAAAGAGTTAATCGCTTCTGTAGAAGTTGTAGGATCATCTTTTAGTAAAAATGTGAAAAAACCATCTCATAAGTTAATCTCTCTTCTAATTCTAGTACTTTTTCTTGATTGTATCTCTTATAATACCTGCTCGCAAGCACTTTTACTAATAAACGCGATATCTGATTTATTAACTTCTTTTATTCTTATAGACTTAAATTTCATAGGGAATACGTTTTCAAAGAACTCTGCATCCTTAGCTTCTATAATTGTATTAGAATCTAGAATATTATCCTTAAGTCTTTAAAACTAAAAACTTGTAGGCCGCACTGTTTTGTGCGTACCTTATAAACACACACTCGTTTGTTTTAGGGCCTAATTTTCTTTCCCTATTTTAAGACACCCTCACACTTTAATATATTTATAACTAGGAACATGGTTCTTCCAAAATTCGTAAGGTGTTCGTTCAGAAGACTTAGAAGGAATCTAAATAGGATATAACAAGCGGACAAAATTGCTTCTCCCTGCATATTTAAGGGTAAGCCTGAACTATTTAACATATCATCATCTCCTTAAGAGTTTTATTCTAACGTTCTGCTATTTCATTCTATTCTGGTGTATAAGGAGCTGTAGTTTCATGAACTATTCCACTCTTTCCACATAATTCTCTAAATTGAAAAAGATTCATACCCACCTCCTCTGTCTGTTCTAAATCTTTTAATTTTTATATTTAACTGATTTTCAACTTCAATTTTATACTTAGAAAAAACATCTAAAGTTTCATATTTGTTTCTTAACAGATGGACTTTAGTGAATCTAGAGCAGTCATCTACAAAAATTATGTAATATCTTTTTCCACCTCTAGACATGTGATTTCTAAAATGACCTAAGTCACTGTATCAACTCTAATAAAACAGATGATCATTCTATTCGATTAAAGGTTTTTTTTAAATGAATTTCGATTCTACACATGTTTCACATTTATCAAATTCTTCATTAAATATATTAGGTAATAAACCTAATCTTTTGATTTTCTTTAAAGATGCTATGTTCACATAACCTAATCTATTACGTTATAGATAAAAGGGTTCAACGATATTAAAAGAACTTGATGTCTTCTTATTAATATCATTAGATACATTTACAATAAATAAACCATCACTATAGTATCCCTTACCAACAAAAGTTTCATTCTTAGTCATTACAAGTTTATCTAAATGAAATACTAACTTGACACCAGCTTTATTGAGGAGCAAACTATAGACTTAGTTTCTTCTAATGTCAAGCACGTGTAGGACATCATTCAATAGAAGTCCTTTCAGAAGTGAGTTTCAGAAGTATTTTCCCTTTCCCTACAACTGGAGATGTTCTAGCATTACCCATGAACACATGTTCATCATCTCTTGATATTTGTAGGAGGTAAACATTAAAAAGGCCAAGCTCTATATCCTAGGAGGGGGGGGGGGGGGGTGAATAGGACTATGCCAAATTAAAACTTTTAACAGTGGAATTTAAATGAATAAAGGAAAGACAAACTTTAAATAAATCACAGTACAGAAATGTAAAGCAACCTTAAAATTCTAGTCTTGAGAAGTTGATACAAATGTTGTTCTAAGGACAACCTTGCACAATAAAAACTAAGGGTTTATGGCAGGACAACCTTACTAGAACGGTTTAAGTATCAATATTTCAAATTGAAGAGGAATAAAAAGTAAATAGTAAGAATGGAAGTCTAAACTATTACAACATTCCCCACAATGCTTGAAATGTAAATATTACAACATTCACATTCACATATATATCCCATAACTTTGAATGATAGAAGATATAGAAAAATAAACAAGCATTCAAATCACAAGGCACAAAGAATTATAGTGGTTCACCTGTGTGTACACCAACTGTTAGACAACAGCCACACAGCTTGCTACTCCACTCCTAATATCCTTACACAAGGGATATTAGCATTTACTATGAAAATTAGGTTTTTCACAGGTTCACCTAAAACCCTCACAATTGTGTCTTTCAAGTGGGATTACGCAATTCAAAAACCCCCCACACTCTGAGTTTTCTGGCTCTCCTCAGATAACCAACACTTAGAGATTTTTCTGGCTTAATCTCAAAGAAACCAAAAACATAGAAGATTTACACAAATGTAAAATACCTGGATTTCTCCTTTTGTTGCAACCCGAAATAACAAAATCAGAGTAGAAGTTCGAATAGAAGTTCAATGTCCAATACTCACTTAAGAAATGGTTCTAGATTCTAAATTGATTTTAAATTAAATCAAGTTGGGCTATCTCTATTTGATTTTGATTCCAAGAAGTGGAATATCACAATTTCTCTTTCAAATTAGATTGGAATGTAGAAACAAAATCAAATATAAAAAGCTAACAAAAGAGAATATTAAATATGCACAATCTAGCTTTAAAAGTTTACAAATTTATCTCTCAGAGTGATCCTTGAATTTTCTTGAATTGAGTTATCAAACTCTGAAAATTGTGCTCTATGTATAGTTGTAGAAATCACATCTATGACTGGTCGTGAGGACACTATGACTGGTCATAGGACGAACTGCATTTTGAAATTTTAAGCGCGATCGGATAAAACCGTTCCACGACTGGTCGTAGGCACTTCACGACTGGTCGAGGGACCTCTACGACTGGTTGTGAGAAACCAAGAATGGTTGCTAGAGTTTGAGTCATAGCTGCTGAACTAGTCGTGAACGAGTCGACACTATTCACATGACCGGTCGAGCAGACTCCAGGACTAGTCGTAGCTCAACCAAAAAATTTTGAAAATTCACAACAACTTAGGACTGGTTGGGGAATTTCTTAGACTGGTCGAGCCATTGTTAGGACTAGTCGAACAGAGTCCAGGACTAGTCGTAGAACAGACCAAGTATCTATAAAGTAATTTAATTTGAATTATGTATTCAAAATGACCTACCCTAAGGTCAATCTAAGGTCTTTCATACCTGAGACATGAATTATGGACATTGAACACTCTTTTCTTCAGATGATTAGTAATATTTGAAGTTCATGAAGCTTGAGATCTCGGCACATGTTGAAGCTTGAACTTGAGATCTTTGAAACCTTGAACTTGTAGTTCTTGAATTGTACTACACCTTGAGTCTTGAACAAAATCTCGTCTTTCAATGTAGTTCTATAAACTCTGAAGCTTACAGAAGAGAACAATGTACTTGATCTTGCAATTCTTGAAGTAGATCATTATACTTGACTTGAAGCATTGTCCTTGTGCATGAGATGCATTGCCTTGAACATATATAACATTGTGCTACACAAGACACAGATTAAAGTTTTTAGCACTACAAAATTTGACAATCCAATCAAAGGAGCATGACACCATAACACTTACAATCTCCCCCTTCGTCAAATTTGTAACAAAACATATATATATAAAAAAAGAGTAGCATCTCAATAAAGAATCATGCACCAATTAGTACACATCATCATGAAGTAGGCAAAACACCTCCTTACTTACTCCCCCTGAGTAGCACACATATATCCACACATATATCTATTCCATATCCAAAAGCAATCAATCCAAAACTGGAAATATTCTCCCCCTTTTTGTCACAATATGACAAAGGAAGTAAAGAAGAAATGGAAGAGGAAGACTAAAAAGAGAGTAGTAAAGGAGTTAACTAGGAAAGATATGAAAGAAATATAAGCAAATTCAAAGATCACATATCATATACCAGTATAAACTAAAGTCAACCAGAGTCAGTCTCACAAACTGAAAGAAAGCATAGTTGAATAAGAGTTATTATAGACCATAGGATAAAAACACCTAATCAGATCCTGAAGAAAGAGCGAGTATGGTAGGATCAAGTTGATGAAGGCCCTTGTTTAAGCGCCTAAGATACTTGCACATATATTTAAATTGAAAATCATGGGCAATATTCATGTTCTCTACCTTCTCCTCAAGTGCACGAAGACGAGCATCAAAATCGGATGGCTCATAGTCAGGATCATTTGTAGAGTCTGATTCAATTTCATAAAAAATGTCATCCATATTGATATCATCAGGAGGAAGATTGTCACCTTCTTCTTCATTCCCTGCTTTAGCTCCACCACCACCCATATCCACTTGGCCAGGAGCTAGTCCCAATTTCATCTTGTTTATATTTGAATTGTTGAAAATAAGGTGATGAATAGGAGCCTATCCAATAGGCATAGCAACAAGCATGTGAGTAGCTAAAATAGTCATAAGATAGACAAATAGAATATCACTGTGTCCAGGATGGAGACGAAATTGAATGATAGAATGACAAATCAAAGATGGAAGACAAACTTGAGTACCAAAGATGATGGAATGCAAAACCCGAACCATAAAGTAAGTTAGTTCTGTTTTGTTGCCAGAACGTGGATACAGATTTGAAATAAATATTCGATGAAGAATCCTATATCTGGGTAACAAGTACTTAGAAGCAAGCGCATTCCCTTTATAAGTCTATTGTGCATCTATATTACACATATCTCTAGTTAATGTACGTTTTTCTGATTCTAACGGTTTGTCAACTAGAGTATGAATAGGAATACTCTCGTCATTAACAGGTATGTCCATTAGAGCTGAAATTAGATGACGGTCTATTTCAAATGGACCTTCTCTAGTTGCAATTTTAAACGTTAAATTCTCAGTTGAAAATTCAGAAATACAGGCAAACATAGCCTGCGCAATAGACTGGTATGTTGGCCCACCCCAATAGAGAATGTTAGCCTATCCTGCAGCTTAGAGAAGTGGAAGGAGACCAAAAGGAGCAATACGATCAATAGACACGGATCGCTCAACATTAACATTGTGCATTCTTAAATCCCACACATATGAGGGATCATCTTTGGGTGACCGAAGATGATGCCTTGTTAAAAGAGTTGATCTAGATGAGGAAGCACCACGGGAAGTTTTCTTTTTTTCTCTAGCATCTATTTACAACAAGAAAATCAAAGAAGCAAGAAGTTACAACAGATGTGGAATGGGTTTTCTTAAAAACAGATTTTGGAGAAGAAAACCCCAAAAACTTCAAGGAAACTTGAAATCAAGCACTCCAAGTAAGAAAATGAAGTATTTAGAGCATAAATCTACAAGAAAAACTGAAATAATGCACTAACCTTGAAGAATAAAGAAGTTGGGTACGACTAGTCGTGCTACGGCCCGTTGGAGAAGAAAGAAAAATGAGGAAGAAAGGATTTTTCCCCAAATTAAAAGATCAAGTGCGCTACACGACTGGTCGTAGGACGTCCTCGACCGGTCGAGTCACGACTGGTCGAGTATGTCCTCGACTGGTCGTGCAAAGAAAAAAATATGCATTTTTTATATAATTCTGAAATTTAAAATTATAATTTAATAGATATATAAACTATAATACAGAAATGCATGAATAATCTATTTAAATTGTACAAACCCAGATCAAATTTCAATTTATTAAACCTAATTTTGTCTAGCGGTTTAGTGAAAATGTCAGCAAGTTGAGTCTCACTTGGAATATAATCCAAAGAAATTATTTTTTCTTCCACTAATTCCCGAATGTGATGATATCTAATGTCAATGTGCTTGGTTCGTGAATGTTGGATTGGATTTTTAGATATATTTATCGCACTGGAATTATCACAATATAAAACCGTTGAATCCTGTGAAATTCCATAATAACTTAACATTCTATTCATCCATACAAGCTGAGTACCTGCATTTCCAGCTGCGATGTATTCAGCCACAGCAGTTGAGAGCGATACGGAACTTTGCCTCTTGCTAAACCAAGGAACTAAACAATTTCCAATATAGAAACAACCACCATTGGTTGATTTTCTATCATCGATATTACCAGCCCAATCAGCATCTGTGTACCCAGCCAACTGAACACTAGTATCATATGGATACTAGAGACCCAAATTAGCTGAACTTGAGACATATCGCATAATCCGCTTAACAGTAGTTAAATGAGAATCTTTAGGGTTATATTGATATTTAGCACAAATATCAACACTAAAAGTAATATCGGGTCTACTTACAGTTAAATAAAGTAAACTGTCAATCATACTATGATATAATTTAGGATATACTCTTTTACCTATAGATTCCTTTGAGAGTCTTAATGTTGTACTCATACGAGTATCAAAAAATTTCTCATTCTCAAATCCGAACTTTTTAATTAAGTTCAAAGCATATTTGGTTTGAGAAATAAAAATACTATCAGGTTGTTGTTTTACTTGCAACCCTAGGAAATAATTCAATTCCCCAACCATGCTCATTTCGAACTTAGATTTCATTAAATCTGCAAATTCAACAATCATGTTAGTACAGGTAAACCCATAAATAATATCATCAACATAGATCTGTACTATTAAGATATGATCATTATGTTTTTTTTTTTAACAAAAGGAGTCTTATCAACACTACCCATTTGAAAATTATGACTTAGTAGAAACTTAGTCAATTTTTCATACCATGTCCTGGGAGCTTGTTTCAAACCGTAGAGAGCCTTTTTTTTTAAGCGATAGACATGATCAGTATTCATAGGGTCTTCAAAACCCGTTGGTTGTTCAACATAAACTTCTTCATGCATATCGCCATTTAAGAATGCACTCTTTACATCCATTTGATAAATTTTGAATTTTCTAAAGCAAGTAATGGATATAAATAGTTTAATTGATTCAAGACGAGCTACTGGGGCAAAGGTTTCATCATAATCGATGCCTTTAATTTGAGTGTACCCTTGTACAATCAGTCTAGCCTTGTTTCGAATTATATTACCAAGTTCATCAAACTTATTTTTGAAAATCCATTTAGTTCTGATAATATGTTTATCTTTAGGTCTAGGAACTAGGTACCAAACATTATTTCTCACAAATTGATTAAGCTCTTCTTGCATAGCAACTATCTAGTTTTCGTCAGTAAGAGCTTCTTTTATGTTAGCCAGTTCTATCTGGGATGTAAAGCACACGAAATTACATATATCTCCTAGTTGTCTACGAGTGCGCACACCAGTGAAAGGATTTCCAAGAATTTGTGTGGTTGGATGATCTTTAACAGTCCTCAATTCAGAGTTAGTTTGATTTGATGGAGAATCTGGTTTGTCAATTAAAAGAACTTCATCATTATCTGAACTTAAGGCAGGTGTGTTCAAGTGATCATCAATGACCACATTAATGGACTCTTGAATAACATTGGTCATCTTATTCAGTACTCGATATACTCGACTATTCAAAGAATACCCTAAGAAGATACCTTCATCACTTTTAGTGTCAAAATTTTCCAGATTTTCACGGTCACGTAAAATATAACACTTGCTGCGAAAAACTCGAAAGTATTTGACAGTAGCCTTCTTATCGAACCACATTTCATAAGCCGTTTTATTATAAATTTTACTTGTATAAACCCAGTTGATTATATAACATGTAGTATTTATGGCTTCAGCCCAAAGATTTTTAGGGAGCTTCATACTATTCAATATTACATTTGCCATTTCTTGAAGCACTCTATTTTTTCTTTCAACAATTCCATTTTGTTGTGGAGTTTTGGATGTAGAGAACCCAGTTGATTATATAACATATAATTGACCCGGTTGATTATATAACACGTAAAATATAGCACTTGCTGCCAAAAACTTGAAAGTATTTGACAGTAGGGTTCTTATCGAACCACATTTCATAAGCCGTTTTATTATAAGTTTTACTTGTATAAACCCGGTTGATTATATAACATGTAGTATTTATGACTTCAGCCCAAAGATTTTTAGGGAGCTTCATACTATTCAACATTACATTTGTCATTTCTTGAAGCACTCTATTTTTTCTTTCAACAATTCCATTTTGTTGTGGAGTTTTGGATGCAAAGAATTCATGTGATATTCCCTGATCACAACAGAATTTCTCAAAATTGTTATTATCAAATTCTGATCCATGATCACTACGGATCTTATAGACTTAAGACCCTTTTTCAGTTTGGATTCGTTTGAGAACTCATTTTACTTCATCAAGGGTTTCTAATTTATCCTTTAAGAAAGCTACCCAAGTGAATTTGGTATAGTCATTTACAATTACCAGTATATATTTTTTGCCACCTCGACTCTCCGTCCTGGTTGATCCTATAAGATCCATGTGGAGAAATTCGAGAGGCTTGGATGTGGTATTTGAGTCCACCTTTTTGTGAGCACTCCTAGTTTGTTTGCCAATCTCAAGGGTTTCTGATTTATCCTTTAAGAAAGCTACCCAAGTGAATCTGGTATAGTCATCCACAATTACCAGTACATATTTTTTGCCACCTCGACTCTCCATCCTGGTTGGTCCTATAAGATTCATATAGAGAAGTTCGAGAGGTTTGGATGTGGTATTTGAGTCCACCTTTTCGTGAGCACTCCTAGTTTGTTTGTCAATATGGCATTCACCGCATTTTTTGTCTACTTTCTGTAATTTAGGTAGACCTCTTATTAGTTCTCTTTTGTTCAATCGATATAGATTGCGGTAGTGTACATGTCCAAGGCGTTTATGTCATAACTCAGTCTCATCGGTATGGACCATGTAACACAATTGACTAGATGAGCTAGAATCACTAACAATATAGCAGTTTTCAGAAGTTTTACGACCAGTTAATATTACAGAACCCCTTTTGTTTAAAATTTCACACCCTAGGTTAGAAAATTTCACGCTGTGGTTTTTGTCGCATATTTGAGAAATGCTTAACAAGTTATGTTTTAAACCTTTTACATATAAAACATTCTCAAATAATGGGAGGTTAGAAAGTTAAACCGTACCTTGGCCAATAATCCTGCAGTTGCTACCATCACCAAATGTGACTGAACCATCAACCATGTCTTTAAGATCGGTGAATAGACCTTTATCACCAGTCATATGCCTTGAGCATCGACGATCTAAGTACCACTTTAAATGACTTATAGCTTTGAAAGTCGTGGTGGGCAACCAAGCAAGTAACCTTAGGAACCCATTTCATAATTGTTTTGGGTTTAGGAGTATAGTTGATCTTCTTATGTTTATAGTTGTTGTAAGAATGACCCACTGAGTTAGATTTTAAGAGCTCCTTAAGTAAATCAACTATTTTCTCAGTTAAAGGGTTTCGGTTCTGATTTTTATTGTTGATATAGTTACTTTTAGGTTAAAAAGATTGAAACGTTTTGGTATTTTTAGAAAACTTTTGATTAGAACTTTTCTCTTTTGAGTTTGAGGACTCTTCTTTTACAAACTTAGGAGGAATATTCTTCTGTTTAGGAGGAATATTTCTATCGTAGCCCAAACGGATCAGTCGCCACATTTTCTTGATCCAGATAAAAGTTTTTCTAACTTTGGATCACCTTGGGCATACCTCCATGTGTCCTTTAAACAAAAGTGAAGAGACTTCAAGTTTAAGTTTTTCATTTTCAGATTTCAGATTTTCAATAAGAGTGGTTTTGAATTCTAAATCGCATTTCGATTTTTCAAAACAATCTGAAATGTTGGATTTTTCTAAAATAAGATAATCGAAATTTTCTTTAAGCTTTTAAATTTTTTCTTTCTGAAGTTTAAGTTTAACAGCAATTTTACAACTCTCCTTGTAAAGGGCATTATAAGCATATTGAAGATCTTCTTCATTTTCATGATCACTATTCAAATTTTCTTCACTAGTTAGATCATTGTTATTTGAAAAAGTGAACTTAGCTAGAGTCATAAGGGCTTTGACTTCATTGCCTGACTCAGTTTTAGAATCTTCTGATTCAGAAGAAGCTTCAGAACCGGAAGATTCATCCCAAGTAGCCAACATACTCTTCTTTTTGGGTTTGTCCTTTTAGAACACTTGTTTGCCAAATGCCCATATTCATGGCAGTTGTAACATTGACTGTCTTTTAATGATTTCCAAGTTTTAGATTTAGATCTTTTCTTATCATTAGATTTTTGAAAATCAACTCTCTTTTTACTTTTGAAAATTTTGTAAAACTTTTTTGCTAGAAGGGCCATATCATCTTCAGAGTTTTCTAAATCAGAATTGCTATTATTTTCTTGAACAATATTTTTAGAAGATTTAAGGGCGATAGATTACCTTTAGGAGCTTTAAAGTTTAACTCATAGGTTCTTTACCAAATTGATCACGCTTTCGTTGTCATAATTAACTGACTTCCTATTGAAGTCCCAACTGATTTATCATTCCTCTTAATCAAACCGCTTCCTTAAATACTTATATCATTGCTATATATTCAGCTTTGGTTGTGAAAAGAGCTACCACATATTAAAACTTCGACATCTAACTGATCGCTCCACCCGCTAACACAAATGAATAATCAGAAGACGACCTTTTATTATCCACACTGTCGGTATAATCCGAATCTACATAACCTACTAACTTGTCCCATGATTTATCGAATGTCAAGGCGTAGTCATACATACCTCAAATATATTGAAGTAGCCATTTCACTACCTCTCAGTGTTGCTTGCTGATGTTAGACATGTATCTGCTAACAACACCCATTGCACGCGAAATATCTGGTCTCATACAGACCATGTCATACATTAAGTTACCAACAATACTCAAATAAGGCACACGAGACATAACCTATTTTTCTTCATCTGTTTTAGAATATTGTTAAGAAGAAAATCGAAAATGAGCCGCATGGAGAACGCTAATGGCTTTTCCTTGTCTTTAAATTTGATATGCTTCCCAACGTTATCTTTGATACTACTTGTTGGGACTCGCAGAAGTACATGGAGTGAGATCAAACAAAGTAATCACAATTGTATAAGCAAATCCAACCATAAAACAATCCGAATTTACATGAAAAATCCTTTATGGAAAAAACTATGGCAAAAAGTGAGCATGCACTATGAAAAATGAATTACATGAGATGCAAATATATGACTTCGGCAGGGTTTACTATATTCTGTCAAATCAAGACATTGTGCCCTTGTGCTGAATGGAAGCAGATTGGCTGGTGTACCACACACCAGCTATATAACTGGTGTGTTGACATCAGCAAGTTCTGTGGGTCTAATCATGAGGTATGTGTTATATCCAAACCGTCCATCCATTTTTTGACCTCGTCTTAAGGCTTGAGATGAAAAAATAAGACAAATCTAACTATTAAGTGGACCACACTGCAAAAAGCAGTGGGGGATTGAACGTCTACCATTGAAACCCTTGGGTCATAGAAGTTTTGGATCAATATGAATTTTTTTTTCCTCTTCATCCAGGTCTTTGTGACCTTATGAACAGATTGAATGGAAAATAAACGTTCTGGTGGGCCCTACAATTTTTTTAACGGTGAAAATCATTATCCCCGTTGCTATTCATGGTGTGGTCCAGTTGATCTTTAGATATGATTCATTTTTTGGATAATTCTCTAAAATGATCCCGAAAAATGGATGAACGGTGTGGATATAATAAATACATGAATTGCATCTGCTTTACGAAACTGAGGTTAGGTCTACCCGCACCGGCTCATTAAACAAAAGGGTCAGCTACTTTTGACAACACATTGGTTAGTTTTTTACTTAGAGCCAATCACAGCTTGACCCGAATTTTGATGGGTTGTGTGGTCTAAAATTCTAACCTGATCGATTTTTAATTGGGTGGGGTCTAAGTCCTCCCTTCAACTTGACCCGATCCATTTACTCCCCTGTACACAGTAGATGGTGGTTACCTCAAAGATCTATATAAATGGCCCATGGAGATAAAGAGACTGTACGTAATCAAAGTGGGAAAAAAAAAAGGTTAAATAGTCAAAGGGCAGATCTGTGAATTTTTATTTTATTATTTTTTTTTTTATTATATTCAATCCGCAAAATCTGACTAAATCGGGATGTATTTGCGTTGGGTCATATCCACTTTCTTGCATAGTATGCTACAAGAAAGTGGGCCATTACCGACTCTTTTTTTCGCCGATGACCAATACGAACTGTGGGCAAAGGTAAGAATCATTGGGCTTCGTGTGGCTGCTGACGATAGAAGGAATTGAGCGCCATCGAAAGTGTGGTGTTAGGGGAACTCTTTGCGCTGATTAAAAGCAGCCGCTAGAAAAGCTAAAAGAAATGAGCCCTTCATCCCCATCCCTCTCTCTCTCTCTCTCTCTCTCCTACAGCTAGCGAACACTCTCCTCGCTCCTCTCTCTCTCTCTCTCTCTCTCCTCTCTTCCCCCAGAGCGCCCAAGCCCCCTCTCTTTTCTCTCTCTCTCTCTCTCTCTCTCTCTCTCTATCTCTCAGCGCCCTCTTCCCCTGGTACCTTTCCTCCCTCTCTCTCTCCACAACTTGGAGCAGATCTAGTTTGGATTTCCTTTATCCTTTCCCCCTTCACTCGTTTTTAGGGTTTTGAATATGTCTTGGAGTAAATCTAGTTGAGGTTGAAGCATTTGGTGGAGGGTTTCTTATAGAAATTGCATTTTGTGAGAAGTCTTGTTTTTTGTTTTTATTTTATTTTATTTTATTTTTAGGCGTTTGGAGTATAGATCTGATTGGCATTGAAGTGCAAATTACAGACGTGCTAACGAAAGTGGAAGAGGAGTTCGATATCCAGACGTGCAGGGGCCTAATTTTATCATGTGAGGTGGGTTTTTTCAAAGGGGTTTTGAAGATTCTCAAGAAGGACGAGCAAAATTCTATGGGTTGGGACTGGAAGAGGTTTTTAAGATATTTTTTGAAGTGAGTTTTGATCCTTGCAAGGAAGCTACTTTGTTCTTCTGATGATGTGTAATCCTCATAATAACTTTGTGATAGGCACTGGATTCTCATTTTCAGTTTTTAATTTTTTAATTTTTTTCCATTTCATTATCCTAGAACTGAAATGCAGATGAACTGTTTGATCCTTGGCCCTAAGATATACAACATACTCATTTTTAGTTTGTGTAATGTTCTGTTATCTAGACTGTTTATCAGCTGGGCCCCACTTTGGAAGGACCATTGCTTGAAAAATTCTCCTAGATAGGACCATCCTAAGTTCAATAATTTGGCCGGCAAAGTGACAGTTTAGAAGTGAAATGCGGCAATGGTCCACATACGGCTTTCAATCTGGCAGGGTTGGGAAATGTGGTCCATCCACAGCAGGTCACATACCCAAGAATATATAAAGCATGCTTGAGTCTTCAAGTTAAGCTTCCTTTATTTCAGGTATCGTCAGATTTCAAGGAGTGGGGTCTAGGACTGGATATGAGCTCAAGTTTTTTACTGATTTATTTGGGCTTATCAGGCCAAAATCTCTTTGAAATTCGTCTGTGGGTGTGTGTGTGTGTGTGTGTGTGTGTGTGTGTGTGTGTCACCATCAATGTAGAGATTTAGTTTATGTGTGTGGTCTCTTTACCTTTATTTCTGGAAACCTTGGCTGAGGAGAAGTCTTGTGCTCAACTATGGCTATTATGATTGGATCTGCTCATTTCTGGTTTTTCCTATGTAACAGGGGACTTCAGTTCTTTATATTTTACTGCGTCGATGCTTGTCCATTTCTGCGTACCCAGCAATCCTGTATGCGGCTCATATAAAGATGATTTTTTTTTTTCTTTCTAATTGTTTAGCACATTTCATTTTGGTTAACTTGTCATCTGAAGCTTACAGTTCAAGTTCTATGATATTCTTACATTTGCAACTTCTTTTACTTTGACTTCTTTATTACTTACATATGCAATTTCTTATTTTCATTTTTTTGATAAGTATTATTGTTTAACACATTTTTTTGAATCATCTTCTCCACTAAACTTTCCTTTAATTGAGTACTAATCCCCACCAAACTTTCCTTTATGTTCCTATCTCAGGCTAAAAGAAAAGAATGGCCAATTGAGAAGCTGAGGAAGTTTGAGGTCCCCAAAGCTCCAAAATATATTTTCCTATCATTTGTCTAATGGGACATGCACCAATACACTCTGCCAACACTCTTATGTAACCTGTCTTGCTGCAGCAGAAAAAAAAAATGTAATTTCTATCACAAAATCCTCAAGCAAATTTCATTTATTTTTTATATTAGTTTCATTTGATAGCATACGAAAGACACGTGTCTTCAATTTATACATTTTCTTGTGGAAGGTCTTTTCTTGTTTGACAGGGAACTTTATTAACACAAGGATCTCTAAAAACATGTTTTCCCAATCTGAGCTACAATCAAATTGTAGGACACTTTCTTTTGCCCTTATGTTTGTCATCCCCTACTCAATGAATTGTTGTTTTTTTTTTTTTTTTTTTTTTTTTTTTTTTTTTTTGCATTAGAAGACTCACCAAATTCTAGTTATAAATGGAGTTGGAAAGAGACTACGAGTGTGTGTATTCACCTTTAAATAAAAAAAATAAATAAATTCTGAAATGGTTTTCATTCATTTTCTCACAAATCCTCTCAAGAGTAGGAAAAATAGAGAAAAGACCATTTCAGATTTTTTTTTTTTCTTTTTGAAACGAATGGTCTTTTTTTGGGTGAGAAGGAAACTTGTTGGTCTTTTCTGTTATGCATCATCTCAAACAAAATTGCATTTACTTGATAGATTACTTGATACATCATCTCAAACAATCTACTTAGCTAAGTGTATAGAAACCAACACATGTACATTGATGCATTTGGCATCCAAAAGTCCCCCTATCTAGCTAATTAGTATTTGCTTCACTTTTGAGTTTCATCCAAATATTTTCTTTGGAATTTGTACTTTCTTATCTAGTGACAAGTTCTGTTCCCTATTAGATACATTTCATTGATGATCTTAGTAGATTTTTTTAGAAAGTGCTTTCATTTTTAACTCATTTTTCTTTTCTTGTTTTGTTGGTGGCTGTGTTTCAGGATTCAAGCATTTGAAATGATGGCAATTGCTTTTGGTGTAGGGAACAACCTCATATGTTTGTCTTTTCAGCCTTCGGACTTTTACTGCATGTCTGTCTTCAATTAGTTGGGTTTCCGGTGGTGCTTTGTAGCTTATAATTTTCTACTCTCATTTTGAATTATCTGTCATAGTGTTCTTGCACATGCAAGTTACGACAAAAATCTGGATTGCATGTGGTCGTATTACTGAAGAAGTCTTCCGAGTCAAAGCCTAAACAATTTGGGATATAAGATTTTCCGCTTTGTTATGAAAATGTTGTGCATTAGTGATGTATAATTTCCATTTGGTTGGTATTAACGAGATGGTTGTTCATTAGTTTGACAGGTTTCCTTTGTTTGTGTAGCTATGACTTAAATAGTACCTAACCATCCCATTTTATAGGCTATTTGTTGGATGATTAGAATATTTGATTTTGTGTTTTTGAAGTGTGGTCCATTGTAGCGAAATGACACACTGTACAGATGAGTACAAAAGCCTTGTGAGCATACAGGTTTGGATGTTAAATCATTATTTGGATGCTCATTTCAGGTTTGGTTTGTATCAGCATACAGGTTTGAAACGATTGTTTTGGTTGTTCATTATAGATTTCACATTTACATGTGTTACTGAATTTATTTTGCTACTCATTTTAGGTTAAGGTTTGTAACATCTTACACGTTTGAGCTCGGACGATAATTGTTTATTTGCCTACTCATTTCAGGTTTTGGTTTAAACAACTTAAAGATTTAGCTTAATCATCACAGGTTTAGTGTTAACTTTTTCCTCACTAGGTCCCAGGTTTGATTGCCTGCAGGTTTGATTTATCAATATTTTCTCGCTAGGTCCAGGGCAGAATTCATGGGTTGTGGTCGTGAGCATGTTGTAAAGTTTAGGTGGTCTAATATGGAAGTTCTTCTTCATCAGACTGATGCCATGCCTCTGAAAGATTTGGATTTTAGGTACATGGAAATTGTTTGTTTATGTCTGGACACTAATAGCATAGTAGTTAGAATTTACAAACCAAGTCAGTTTGCTTTGCCCCCAAACTTTGTAATGCCCTTTTGTTAAATCTATCTTAGGCGAAAACTATGAAAAAGATTGTGCTGAGGCTACAATGCCAGAACTGCAAACATGTCTCCCAACACCCAATTAAGGTTGGCTTCTCATATTATTATTATTATTATTATTATTATTATTATTATATTTATTTGTGTATTTATTTTGTTTAGGCAAGCATTCAACATTCCATGCTAGGCATCACTTTAGGTGGTCTCCACATTGTAAGGATTTTATTAGATTTTGGCATGCAACTGGATGATTAAAATGGCATATAGCCAACAGGAAAAACATTTTGTTCCATTGACCATACATGGTGGGATTCATTTTTTCCTCTGTGTTTATTCTGTTATGAGAAATAGGGCTAGATTTTGGAGTGTGATGACTTGATTGTGGCCTTCACTAAATTTAATGTGATCAGTTAGACAGTTTTTGGCTGGTTGATCGGATTCTATTGAAATATAATACTTTAGATATCATATGTTAAGTGAAGCATGCTTAGTACATTTTAAATTAAATTTGTATTTTAAATAGATGTTGCTACGGCTGAAGGGTGTTACGTACCACTGACAGTTCGTGCATACTATATCATTTTGATAAGTTGCATTACTGGGGTGTTGTATTTTACATTTCATTTGATTTCTTATAGTTGCTGTTGGGATCTATAACAGGAAAGAAAAACATGGATACTCAGAGGTCAATATGACTTTTAGGCTGAATTCAAATGTTGGAGTGAAATTAAATTGTGAACATTCATGCTTTTCACAAAAAAAAAAAAAAAAAAAAAAAAAAAAACATTCAGTTTAATAAAAAAAGTTAATGGGTGCTTCCAAGTCATTCATAATGATGAAGTTGCATTAAAATTGCAGCGTGTTTCTTTTGAGTGGGTCATGACATATGACCAGTTGTAGGTTGATCATTTCTCTTGTCAAAATACCTTGAACTAGAAGAAAAAGTAGAGAAGGTGTTAAATGCTTTACAGATTCAATGTAGTGAGAACTTGGAAGGAAATTAGTAAAATATGGGCCAGATACGTAATAATTGGTAGGTATCATTTTGAACTTCTACACGCATTGGATACTCTCATATCTTGCTTTTTGGAAATTGGGTATTCCTGGTATTCTCAATTGGGTCTTGCATTTTTGAATGTCTACATGCACTTGAACTCTCCTAAATCTGTTTTTTTTTTTTTTTTTTTTTTTTTTTGTTTTGATACGGAGTATGAATGTTCTTCTCATCATAAACAAAGAGAAATGGTTTTGAATGCTTAATTGATGTATGAGTCTTCTCCTTGTGGTTTCTTTTCCTATTTTGTCAAATCTATGGATTTATGGGGGTTTGGAATTGGTAAATCCACAGGTTCTGTAAATCTTGACTATAAAAAAAGGTAGAGGAGATTTGACATCTGTGGATTTCACTAATCCATGATCTTGATCCCTCACCCAAAACAGCTTAATATGAATAATCAACCTTCATAGGCTTCCTGGTCTTGTTTGCAGATTAGATTAGGCTTTTAGGCCCATGACATGGAGATGCAGCTTTTCCGTCCCAAGTCCATGACTTGGAGATACCAGTTTCTCCATGGTTAAACAGCAACAATTTGCATTCTACAACTAGAATCTTCCAATACATGGGAACTTTTGGTCATTGGCTAACCATGACCAGGCCCAGCATATTAATGGATTGTTATCACTAAACCATGGCCCCACTGGCATAAACTAAAAACCCAAATGTGCTGTATTTAAAAACCAAGTTGAAAAATTGGTTGGAACACATCACACTAAAAGTCCTTAAAGAAGAAGAACATGTATGTTTTCTCAGTAGAGAGTTAAAAACAATTCATGCATTAATTTTGAATCTCTTCCCTCTAGCAGTTTGGATTATCTACATGACCCCACTTCTCCAAAATCAATGGTCATAGTATTACTCTAGAAAAAAGTATATTTTTGTTTTGTTTTTTTTTTTGTCTATTTTTGGTTTTGTGTGTGTATGTAGTGTTTCTAATTGTCTTACAAATTCCCTGCTTATCTTAAAACAGGTGCCACTGGCACACTTCCTCTTCTTTGCCATTATTATATTATGTCAAGGTAAATTCAAGACGGATCTGTGTTTCACATGTCACAGCCACTCAGAACACAATGAATGGTGATTTGGAGTGTGAGCTAATTTTAACTGCTAACTGGTGTTGATGCCTTTGACTGCTACACAGCTCACCAAAGATTGACAGAAGAAACCAGTCCCTTGGAAACAATGGCAATCATTAGCAACAAGGAGATCATTGACATTAACCAAGGTATGTCACCTTTTCTTTTCTTTTCTTTTTTTTTTTTTTGAACTTTTTGATAAGAAAGATTTTTCTCTATGGCTACGGATTGTCAGTGGCCATGACCTATATAGCTACCGATTTAATCCGTAGTAAATTTTTAAAGAGCTACAGTGCCAATGGCTACGGTCATACTGTTGTTTAGTTATCTTTAGCTACGGATTTTATCCGTAGCTTTTGACAATTAGCAGCAGCCAGCACAACTGTCAGCAAAGGTCCTGACTGCCGGTAAAGCCTTTACCGACTGAGGCTTTACCGGCTGTTAGCTTACCGCGGGCAAAGGATTTGCCGGCGGTGTTCTGGGTCTTTGCCGGCGGTTTTAACAACCGGTAAAGGCACAGTTTTCTTGTAGTGGTAGTACGTGCAATTCAACCAAATAGTTCATACAAACACGCCATAACATTTGACATTTGCTGATTTGGATCTCTAGGGTTTGGTTGGTAAGTACCTGCTGGTGGACCATTGAATCATGCTCGTTACTGCTCCAAATAGAGGAATGATGGAGAGCTGTTTTTGGACAATCATGGTTCAAATGATCCAAACCATTGATATGGTGTGCCTTACTGTTCCAAAAAATCACCGGGACTGGGAGACTATGAAAGTATAATATTTGGCCTTGTTACTGTAATATGTTACCTTTCTCGGTTGACCACCTATTGAACAGTTAGGATTCTTCCAATGTTGAAAAGTTTTGGTGCACGGGCCGTCACTTTCATGGCCTTTTGTTTGGGTCTTTTTTCATTTTCATTTTTATTTCATCTCTTGTATTTTGCTTGTTGCCCTTTCTCAATGGGTCCCTGCAGGGAGTACAGGCTATGGATGACTACAAAACATCTGTTGAATAAATAAATAAATAAATAAGGCCACAAGCCTCCTGTCAAAGAGTAACAGTAACCTTCTTATTTTTATTTTATAACATTTTGGAAGAAGAATTTAAATCATACATTCAGTGGGCACCAGTTCGAATTCCCAGGATTTCCAAGAAACAACGTTGGTCCAAGGATGAGAACCAGCTGACCTAAATGGCATGTAAAAGTCATGTTTTATAAAGAAATAAAGGGAAAACAAATGACCTCAACACAGTCATGAAAGGTCAGTCTCCTCCCA
This sequence comes from Magnolia officinalis, assembly GCA_021015155.1. Classification (NCBI taxonomy): domain Eukaryota; kingdom Viridiplantae; phylum Streptophyta; class Magnoliopsida; order Magnoliales; family Magnoliaceae; genus Magnolia; species Magnolia officinalis. Next base: position 13,220,383 of record JAJHSJ010000016.1, on the reverse strand, counting down.
TCCTTTTGATATGCCATCCTTCCATGTGTAGCTGTGGATGTTATGGTTAGTGGTGGTGAATGGAGTCTGTATACTTGTGGCTAGGTTCTACACCAGAGTCTGCATCTACACGTTTTTGGTTGGTGAGGAGGTGCTACTGTGCCCATTTGGTAATTGACCATCATTTCAGGCCCAAGCCCACAAACTTAATGTTGGATGGGCCGGGCCATCCCATGGCAGGAAATCTTCTAGTAAATATCTCACAACCTACTAAATTGGGCTAATGATCAATCAATCAGGCCCTAGGGTTGTACCTGGCCTGGCCTGCTTCAGATGGTTTCCAGGCCTGATCCATAAACAGAGGACCTGATTCCAAGCCCAGCCCACAATAAGACAAAATAGTATAAGATTGGTCCACTGGCACCAACACATTTCTTGGTCAAGCTGTTAGGTCTTCTTGAAGGCCCTAAGGAAAAGGCATCGCACAACCAGCTATTGGTTTGGATGGCATATAAACATCATGGTTGGCTCAGGATGGTTTCAATAGTAGAATTTCCATGGTGACTGATTTCTGTGCTGTGACTCACCTGAGTTTTGGATCTGCCTGATTTTTGGTCTCTGCTCCTAATGTGAGCATGAAAACCAGATGGACGGAGTCGATTCAGGTATCCTCTCATGATTGCTTGGAATTTTCTGAAAAGACCATGATCCAGAGGAAAAAGAGGAGCGCTCCTCTGCTACCAGTACCACCTTAAGCTTAGGGAGGGATCGGGCAGATGTAGACACCACATGGTATATGTATCCAACCGGTGCATCAGATGTGTTCCCTCGTGTCAGCTACAGGGCCTTCAAATCAGCTTGATGCAAAACAATGGTGGGCCACCCTTGATTCTCAACGGGGCCCTCCTTATTTGCAGAACAGCCTGATTTTTATCCTGATCCTCATCCAGGTCATATGAAGGGTCTGGACAGGCCTAGATTTATTAGACATAACCCCAAATGAAAATGATGGGTCTGGACAGGACTGGGCATGCTACGATGGAGGAGATGACTGTCTTGGAGAAAAATCAGACATAGGAACTCGTTGATTTACCTGCGGGAAAGCAGGCGGTGGGTTGTAAATGGGTGTACACTCTTAAGCATAAGCCCGATGGTACTGTTGATCGGTATAAAGCTCGCCTTGTTGCAAAAGGCTTTACTCAGACCTATGGCATCGACTACACCGAGACGTTCGCTCCTGTAGTCAAAATGAATTCCATTCATGTCCTTTTGTCTCTTGCAGCAAATTTGGGTTGGCCACTTCATCAATTTGATGTAAAAAATGCCCTTTTACATGGTGATCTTCATGAGGAAGTCCATATAAGCCTGTCACCCGGTTTTTGTCGAAAGGGGGTGGAAAAGTAAGTGTGCCGCCTTCGCAAGTCTATATATGAGCTAAGCAGTCCCCGTGTGCATGATTTTTTGACAAATTAACTCACGCAATCCAGGTTGCTTCTTTTCACCGGTGCAGCTCAGATCATTTTGTCTTCTGGAAATACTCAGCAAAGGGGATTACTATTGTTTTTGTTTATATCGATGATATTATTGTCATGAGGGACTTTAATGTTGGGAGCCTTGTACAAAACCTTATGATCTAGCCCTCCAGAACAAACCAGAATTATGGATAATAAAGCAATGAAAATAATCAATGCATCAATCACACACCACACAAAAGATTTTTACGTGGAAAACCCTCAAAGAGGTAAAAACCACGGGACCTCGTCCAGATCAACAATCCACTATGAAGTAGAACGTTACAAACTTCTTCACTCACGCAAGAGTGGATAAACAATGAGAGAAACAAAGAAAACGGAGAGATCTTACTGATTATGAGGACATAAAAACGCTGAGATATAGATTGCGCAGTAGATAACCTCCATGAGCATAATCTCCATTCTATAAGCTTCCTCTTTCTCATTTCTTCTCTCTCTCTCACCTTTGATAACCCTAAACCCTTTAGCAAATTCCTTGTAAAGCTTTAAGAAACCCTCTTGTCATCCCTAAAAAGCCCTAGGTACCTCCTATTTAAAGTTTTAGGAAACTCATTTTCGCATCCCAGTTGTAAAAGGACTTACGACACAAAATCCGCGCAAAATCGCGGAACAAATCTGCGTAATTACAACTGGTCGTGACGAACCTACGACCGGTCGAGCGCCACCCATGACCGGTCGAGTACATCCTTCGACCGGTCGAGCACCCTGGAAACAAATAACCCAAAGTCACTAGACTTTGAGTCGTGTCACGGCTCGACTCCTACGACTGGTCGAGACCAGCCTTTGACCAGTCGAGCAGGGCTCACAACCGGTCGACGACAGGTCAAAAAACACATCAAATCTCTCCCTTTTTGACCCAGGAGGGATCCACCTTCTCCAAGTCCGTCAGGTTTCTACAAATCTCAAACTTGCCCTTGAGTAAAGCCTTGGTCATCATGTCTGACCCATTTTCGTCCGTGTGGACCTTCTCAAGCTGTAACACCTTCTGTTCCAAAGTATCCATGATCCAGTGATACCGAATCTCTATGTGCTTAGACTTGGAATGTTGACTTAGATTCTTGCTCAAGTGTATAGCACTTTGACTATCACAATAGATCACATGCTCCTTCTGCTTCAAGCTAAGTTCTTGTAGGAACATTTTCATCAAAAGCATCTCTTTACATGCTTTTGTGACTGCAATGTACTCGGCCTCTTTCGTTGACAATGATACGACCTTCTGTAGCTTGCTCTGCCAGGAGACCGCTCCCCTTGCAAACGTGAACATGAACCCCGATGTAGACTTCCTGGAGTCTATGTCGCCTGCCATATTTGCATCTGTATAGCCCTCTAATACAGGTTTACCGTCGCCATAGCATAGGCTCAACCTGGATGAGCCTCTTAGATACCGCAGTATCCACTTAACCGTTGCCCAATGTTTTTTGCCAGGATTAACAAGATATCGACTGACAACACCAACCGCATATGCTATGTCTGGGCGTGTACATACCATAGCATACATCAAACTTCCTACTACTGACACGTAGGGTATCTTCTACATATCTTCCACCTCTGCCTTCGTCTTGGGACACTGCCTGTCGCTCAATCTGAAGTGACCATTTAGTGGAGTACTGACCGGCTTCACTGCATTCATATTGAACCGCTCTATGACTTTTTCAATATACCGCTCTTGTGACAGCCAGAGCTTCCTGCTGCTTTTGTCATGGGTTATCTCCATTCCTAGGATCTGTTTAGCTAGGCCCAAGTCTTTCATCGCAAAAGACTTACCCAACTCCTGTTTCAGCCTGTCGATCTTCTTGATGTCTTTTCCCATGATGAGCATGTCATCAACGTATAACAACAGAACTAAGAAATCACCATCTAAGAACTTGCGCGTGAACACACAGTGGTCCGACTCCATTCTGTCATACCCATGTTTCAACATAAACGAGTCGAACTTCTTATACCATTGCCGTGGAGATTGTTTCAACCCATATAAACTCTTCCTCAGCCAACACACCATATGCTATTTGCCCTTGACTTCGAACCCCTCTGGTTGGTGCATGTAGATCTCTTCTTCCATCTAACCATGGAGGAAGGCAGTTTTAACATCTAACTACTCTATCTCCAGATCCATGCTAGCCGACAATCCAAGTAACACCCGTATGGATGTCATCTTCACCTCTGGTGAGAATATCTCCTCGAAGTCTATACCTTTCCTCTGACCAAACCCTTTCACCACAAGTCTGGCCTTGAACCTCGTCTATGAATTCTTCTGCTTAATCTTCTTTCTGAATACCCACTTGTTGCTCAGAGTTTTCTTACCCTTAGGCAGTTTCACCATATCATAGGTGTGGTTCTTATGCAAGGATTCCATCTCCTCTTGCATAGCTTTCAACCACTCCTCCTTATGCTCGTCGGCTATGGCCTAAGAATAATCTTCTGACTCTCTCTCATCAGTCAGCATAATGTACTCATGCGGCGAGTACCTTTTGGACGACTGTCTGTCCCTAGATGACCTCCTCACTTGTGGCTCAACAGGTGGATCAAGTGGGGGCTCCTCCTCCTCCTGGAAACCTTGGGTGAATAGAATCAACGACCTGAGAAAATCAACTACTTGTTCCTTCAAACACATTCTTCGTGAAGGAAATGGTCCGGTTGATAGCTTGACGAAATTGGGTAGTGAAACTCAAGAGAATATCTATCATATCCACATCCAATCCCTGCCCAGCGAAACAAGGGGCTTGATTTTCCTGGATAAGGTGGGCCTTGGAATGTTTCGGTCAGTCCGTTAGCCCACTTTCTTCTATGTCCTTTTCTTTTCTTTTTTTCTCGTTGTACAGTGGTGGTATACGATAGATGGGCCATCCCCTTTTTGTTGAGGGGCTCGTTCTGAATCTGTAGGCTATTGGCCATTAATATTTTGAGGTTAATGAAATCGTCATTCACAAAAAAAGAAGTGGGGGCTCCTCCCCTGGTCCATCGTCTGAAGGAACTCCCTTGTCCTCTGCCCCTTGTTGTACTCCTCCGTCATCACTCACCACGGGAGGAATAACAGGATCCATGTCCTCTAGCTCACCTGAACGAGGCTAGTTCTTCTCTGGCTTACCAATGTCTTCTATATACAGATCTTCAAAGAAAACCACATCTCTGCTCCTGACGAGCTTCTTCTCGGTCGGATCCCATAACCTGTAACCGAACTTTTTATCACTGTACCCTAAGAACACACACTGCCTGATCTTCATATCAAGCTTGGACTTCTCATCCTTTAGTACGTGAACGGATGCCCTGCATCCAAACACCCTAAGATGACTGCACGATGGATCATGTCCAGTCCACACCTTCTCAAGCACTTCTCCATTCAAGAACACTGATGGAGACCTGTTTATCAAATACACTGCCGTGTGCATTGTTCTCCCCAGAACGTCTTGGGCAATTTCGCATGGGATAACATGCATCTGATTCTCTTTACAATGGTGCGATTCATTCGCTTAGATACACCATTATGCTGTGGGGTCTTGGGAACTGTCTGTTCATGCCATATACCCAGGGACGTACAATACTCATGAAAGTCGCCAATGTATTCACCACCATTGTCAGTGTGGATGCACTTCAATGATCTACCTGTCTCTTTCTCGACCATAACATGAAATAATTTAAACACACCAAAGACCTCATCCTTAGATTACAATGCATAAACTCAAACCCTCCTAGATGCATCATCTATAAAAGTAACAAAATACAATGCCCCACCCAAGGTTTTTGTCCTCATAGGACCACAAACATCAGGATAAACCAAATATAATGTATGCACTTTATTAACATGAGAAGCAGATTTAATAAATGAAACTCTATGTTGTTTCTCTGATAAACAATCAAGACAGGTTTTGAGAGGTGTACCTGTCACGTCTGGAATGAGCTGTTTCCTCGCTAGTAGATGAAGCCCTTTTTCACTTATGTGGCCTAGACGCCTGTGCCACATGTCAATAGCTGAATCTTCCACTGCGTTCAACTCACCCTTGCACATACTGACACTTGCCTTATACAAGGTGCAATACTTTTTTCCTCTGGCCACGATAAATGAACCCTTGATGAGCTTCCATCGCCCACCAGCAAACTGGCTTTCATAGCCATCATCATCCAACTTTCTTGTCGACATCAAGTTGAGGCAAAGGTCTGGGATATCCCTCACATCCCTAAGAACTAATGTGCAGGCTACATCGGTCTTCACACAAATATCACCGACTCCCACGATCTTCGATACGCCAGAATTTTCCATCTTCACAGTCCCATAGTCACCTGACTTGTAGCTTGTGAATAAGTCCCTGCGTGGAGTCGCATGAAAAGAAGCTCCCAAGTCTATCGCCCAGTCGGTGTCCTGACTCATAGCCATGAGACATACATTATGATTTATAGAAAGAATAACGACAACGTCGCCATATGAAGTGACCGCAGTGGAATCTGATTCATCTTCCTTTCCTTTTCATTTCTTGTCGTTCTTCTTACCACGACATTCATGCATGTAGTGGTCCTTCTTGCCACAATTCCAACAATCAACATCCTTTCTATTACTTGACTTGCCTCTTGATTTATCTCGGGCCTTCCTGCCCTTCCTGTTATTTCCTCTCCCCCGTTCCTGTGTCACAAGAGCCTCTTGCTGAGTAAACCCCTGAGACTTCTTCCTTGTCTCTTCATTGAAGAGACAACTAGTTACCTGTTCTATGGATATCTTTCCGTCTGACGTAGAGTTACTTTGAGACACCACCAATGTCTCCCAACTATCAGACAAGGAACTAAGCAATAACAAAGCCTATAATTCATCATCTAGGACTCATAGAGGAGAGTTGGTTCACTATATTACTGGCCTCATTCATGTGCTCGGCCACAGAACCACCATCCTTGAACTTGAGATTCACAAGTCGCCTTATCAGAAAAATCTTATTACCGATTGTCTTTCTCTCATACAGCCCTTGTAATTTCAGCCATAAGCTAGCGGTTGAGGTTTCTGTAGACACATGGTAGAACACAGAATCATCCAACCATTGTCTAATAAACCCCACTGCCTTTCGGTCTATCTTCTTCCAATCATCATCTGTCATATCCTTGGATTTTGCTGATATGCCTAAAATTGAAGAATATAGGTCCTTGCAATAAAGCTAGTCCTCCATCTTAGCCTTCCATATGGTCCAGTTAGAACCATTGATGTTGATCATCCTTGATGAGCCACCTTTCATAATTCAAAACTGATCCTACCGGTTCAATGAACTTAGCTTTGATACCACTTTGTTGTGGGTCTTGCACAAAACCTTAGGATCTAGCCCTCCAGAACAAACCAGAATTATGGATAATAAAGCAATGAAAATAATCAATGCATCAATCACACACCATATGAGATTTTTACATGAAAAACCCTCAAAGAGGTAAAAATCACGGGACCTTGTCCAGATCAAAAATCCACTATGAAGTAGAACGTTACAAACTTCTTCACTCACGCAAGAGTAAATAAATAATGAGAGAAACAAAGAAAATGGAGAGATCTCACCGATTACGAGGACATAGAAACGCTGAGATATAGATTGCGCAGTAGATAACCTCCATGAGCATAATCTCCCTTCTATAAGCTTTCTTTCTCTCTCTCTCTCTCTCTCTCTCTCTCTCTCTCTCTCTCTCTCTCTCGCTCTCTCTCTCTCTCTTTTCTTCTCTCTCTCACCTTTGATAGCCCTAAACCCTTTAGCAAATCTCTTGTAAAGCTTTAGGAAACCCTCCTGTCATTCCTAAAAAGTCTTAGGTACCTCCTATTTAAAGTTTTAGGAAACTCCTTTCCGCATCCCAGTTGTGAAAGGACTTGCGACACGAAATCCACGTAAAATCGTGGAACGAATCTGCGTAACTACGATTGGTCGCCGGACTTTAAGTCGTGCCATGGCTCGACTCCTATGACTGGTAGAGACCAGCCTTCGACCAGTCGAGCAGGGCTCACGACCGGTCGACGACAGGTCAAAAATAACCCATCATTTAACACTCCAACAGTGCATGTAGTGGTCCACCTAAGTTTACATTTTGGCTGATTTGTATTCTCAGGTGGCAACACAAGGCCACACATCTAAGGGATTTAGACATCTCACATAGGCCATCATTCTCCAATGCTATCCTAAGTTAGGGTAGCATGGGAGCGGATTCAGTGAGGTCGGGGAAACACCAAGTCTAGTGAGGCTGCATTCCCGTTTCTGACACCCACCTCTACTTCTTGATATTATCTGCTGCGCTGCTCTCTGTCACCGTGATATGGTTGTGTTGTGGCTGGTTGTGCTGGTACTTGGTCAAACAGGAAGTGGTGGATATTGGCTACACAGGGTTCTGGCTGTTAGGAGTGGCTTGCGCCAAAGTGTTTAAAGAGCTGTTGCAGGTCAAGCTGGCATGGGATGTTGAGGTGGTGGTTTCCGTGGAGTCTCTGGTGCGGTGGTGAATGTTACCTTCAATCCTTTTCTTAAGGTTTTGGAAGTTGTTACACTACAAAAAATGTAGCCATCAGGGGCGTTTTAATCACAGGCGGCCACGAAAAATCACTGTTGTAGGTAAAATGAGGGGCGTTTTTTATATGGCCGCCCGTGTACAAAACGGTCACCGCCGCTGTTTTGAAAAAAAAAAAAAAAAAACCCCCCAATTAAAGCCCTATCCCGCGCGTGCCCTATCCCCAAATATCCAAACCGCTAACGTGCGCCGATCCAAAATCCAGCCCGCCTCTTCTTCTCCCACCTCTTTTCTACCAAAATCCATCTCCCCTTTTCTCTCCTCCTTGCAATGTCCTACCGGAAGTCTCTCTCTCTCTCTCCAACGTCTCTCGATCTCAGGTGCTGCCGGTTATGATAGTGGGAGCCTTCTCTCTCTTGCCTCTGGTTTTTGGATTTT
>JAJHSJ010000016.1:13140366-13211887 GCA_021015155.1 Magnolia officinalis | reverse complement strand
GGTGAGGCGACGAGTTTTGCCGAGTGTATAGAGTATGAAACTAGGCTTGTTTGTGTATAGTAATGAATCGTTAAAAAGGTAATGGGGGAGTGGTGTAACCTTTGTGCGTAACAGCCCTGGCAGCCTTTGCAGCGACCTAGAAAACACATCATCGTTTGAGATTAACTAGGACTGACGACCCTATAATGGATCATGTTTGGGAATGATACAAGGGAGGTACCTTAGTTTCCCAATCCTGCTGTTTGAAATGGACTAATAATAACTCGGTAATCATGCTCATCATACATTGCATGTGCCTGGAAGATGTGGAGCACTGAGGGATGAAATCATGCCGTGAACGTAAGATGGTGTCGCATGAGGGTGGTTTGGCAAGGGCATACATCATGACTGCATTCATACTTGTATTAATAAGAGTAGTTAGGAGTGTTTGATTTTACTGCTTTATCATTACTGCTTGACTGCATTGTTAACATGTTAACCTATGCTTTATTGTTCCACTGAGTTGATCACTCACTCCCACGTTACGGGACGGTATTGTATACACCAACCAGATTTGTTGAGTTTCAGGTGATGGCGATGCTTATGAAGTAGAGCCGGACTACTATGATGTTGAGGAGGAGTTCTCCTACATGTAACTCTCTGACAGGTCTATGAAGACCTGATATTGTATTGACGGGGCTATGGTACTTGGGATAGAAGACAATTACACTTCCTCACATGTGGTATATTTTAGAACTGTACTTGTAATTATTTAACCTGGTAACTTTATCACACTCTGGAGACCCACCACAGTTTTATATTTTATATATCTATCACAGTCTTCCGCTTGCAATCTCACTTGTCTCTGGAGTATGATATGTTGTTTTGACTTAATCCCACTCATGTTCAATGCTCTAATACAGACAACATTCAATCATCATTCCATTTTATTGCATAAGTGATGCGTTGGAACTCGGGAGTGAGTTTATGCTCGACCCCCGATTTTCAGGGTGTTACAGGTCTCACGGTCAGGATGTATTTGAGGAGCTTTCTATAAGCTCATGAATGGATGGGATTTCTCTAACACCATAATAGAAATATTCCTCCGACGGCTGCTCCCTCTTACACTCTCTTTCTTCATAAAAACCCCTAGCTTGAAGGGCTAGGATCCTCTTAATGTAGGGCTGAGATTCCATGAAGAGCAGCTACTTGGATTGCCAGCCTGGCAGTGCAGTAAGGTTTCGTGTGAATGCCGCGCATATGCCTCGCATCCATTTGCACTGAAATTACAAGCACAGAACATGTGTTTCAAGGTGCACAGGTGGTAGGGGTTTGGCCGAAATTGGATCCTCTACAAGGTGAACGGTTTGGAACTTCCAAATTGTGATGGTGGGGGTCGTGATTCAACCGAAAATGGAGTAGTCCGTTTGAATTCCATTAAAGCGGGAAAGAGAGAATATCTCTTTTTCATTGTTTTGTCGAGTCAACATAATTTGACCGTGCAGTCACGTCTGGTGCAATGCGAGCACATGCACCACTTGTACACAAGCAGTAATGGTGGGTCCACATTGATGTATGATCTAATCCACTCCAACCATTCGGTATTATGGGTCCATACACGACCCCTGGCCAACAATCAGGTAAATCTAAAGCCCAGTGGGCCCCATAAATCAAAACTTATGGTTTTGAGGTGTCGATCATGTCGATCCGATGATTAGAGTACTTTGAATTTGAACATCCATGGTAAATAGGTTCTAGGATTTTTATATCAAAGAAAAATCCATCACCAAACCATAAGTTGGTAAATGGTTTGGTGATGAAAATCAAACTGAACTTTCTTTGATATAGTTTTCAAGAGATGAAAGGTGTATGAATTAGAATGGATTCCATCACCAAACCATGCCCAGGAGACAAAGTAAACAACAGAATTAAACTAATTACCAACCATCAATGTATGAAGGTTAGGAAGGGTACCGTCATCTGACCATGCCCAGGAGACGATGCTGAATAATAGGGCTTCCTGACGTCATAAACATAAAAGGAAAGGAACATGCTCAAAGCTATCGCAGACCCATTGTAATTTTAGTCACAACAGACCATTAAAAACTAAAAACATTTCCTTAATTAACTAAAATCAACATCAATTCAGTCTAAACAAAAAGGACAAGCAAAGAGTCTTTCATCATCCTACAACCTTCACCTCTTAGCCCTAGCTAAGAGGTTTAGCCTGACCTAAACATGATTAGGCTAATCTCAAGAAAACCATAAAAAAACGTAAACAAATAAACAGTTCTAAAACTACTCCCTGTCTCTCTCTCTATGGCTGACGTTCCCTGCAACTTCCCAAGATCTGGATGCCCCCTTTCTCTTGCTCTCTCTCTCTTTTATCGCACCAGGTGGAGAGTTTCCGCACTCCATGCAGAGGTATTACGCAGTAGGGAGGTCGGTTGCGTATCATCTGGTTGCGCTGATTGATTGGTAGGGTCTATCATTGAAGTTTAACGGAGAAATCCAATCTGTTCATTGGAATCGTGGCAAAGAACTAGTATGGAAAGATCATTTTTTTGAACGTCCTTTGATGTGGCCCATTAAATCTTCGTTCCACCGCCTATTTTGTGTTTGGAATATCAAAAGCCGTCCTTCGCTTCATTCCGTGATTCTGACACCTAGGCCATGTTTATAGGGCCCCTTTAAGCCTAATGGACGGTCCCGATTATCTTTATCATCGACCATGGTGGCCCACAAGAACAGACCGCAACGGATCTAACGGCCGAAATTCGACATGTACGATTAATTTATGGTCTTCAGGCCATGTATTTAGTTTTAAGCCAAACGGATGGTGGAGACCCTGTGATTTTACATTCTGGACCAATTTCGGGCCACTTGAGCTTCGGTTTATCCGTTTTCTTGGATCTCTGGTAGGTGAATTCTTCGATCTTGGTCCCCTGGAGTCCATCCCTTGCCTTAGTGTCTTCAGATTATTAAATCCATGCTTTTTAGCGACTTTTTGTCATCCATGCTCTCAAATACACCCTGCATTACAAACACGATTAAAACCGGGCGTGTGCGTTAAACAGTATCATGCTTGTAAATTCAGGTAATAAATGGGTCTAATATGCAATATTTGACCCTCAACAGCTCTAGGTTTTCTAAATCTCACTTTCTCGTCTTGACTCTACTCATTCATACTTGATTACACGAAAGATTGTTTTCTGAAAAAAGGTTTTGAACTTTGAAGATGGAAGATTATTTCACGCATGTTTTGCTCGAGACTAGCAAAATGTTGGTTGGGGAGTGTGTTGAGTGTCAAATATTGCATATTTTACCCCATTTATATCTTAGTTTTACGAACAGGATAAGACTTAATGATATATTTTATACACGTTTGCGTTACAAGGTGAGTTTAAGGGCTTGGATTGAAAAGAATGTTAAAAGCATGGATTTGATCTTAAAGAACACCAAGGTAAAGAACGGATCTTTGAAGACCAAGATTGAAGATTTCAAGATCCAAGAAAACCAAGTGGAGAAGGAAGGAAGTCGAAAAAACAAAGTGTTGAAATTCACTTCATTATCTATGTTATCGACCACAGTTCGATGACATCAAAGCCATCGTTCGATGAAATCGAACATAGGTCGATGACATCGAATTTTTACATGAAAATTATGTTGGTTGCTGGACATATTGGATGCAATTCTCGATGAATCGAAGTCATGTTCGATGACTCGAAGAGATGATCAATGACATTAAAGTCTGTTCGATGGCATCGAATTTATGGAAGAATTTGTAGTAACTCGTTGGACTGTTTTAAACACCTTTTTGAATACTCGAAGACTGATCGATGACATCAAAATCCTATTCCATGACATCGAAGGTGTGCTCGATGATAAGAAGAGTTACGCAGTGAGGGAAAGTTACACAATGCGTAAAGGCATGACTTTCAAAATTCGACTTAAGTTTGATGACATCGAAGGTTGTTCGATGTCATCGAACGCATTACGTAGAGTTACGCAGACTGCGTAAATTGAGGCTATTTCACAATCTTACGCAAACTAGGCTATAAACATGGGTTTCTTATGGACTTTTTGGGATATCTAAGGTTTTGAGGAGCAGATCAAAGAGGTGGAGCTGTCATCCAAGAGTTTCTTATTCTTTTCTTCCTAGTTTTTAATGCTTTCTTTTAGGGTTTTGATTCCAATCATGTTTATGGTTGGCTATACCTCTTAGCTAGGGCTAAGAGGTGAAGCTTGTAGTGTGTTAGGATGTTGTTCTTGTTTTGATTCTTGTTCTTGTTGAATTTCTTTGATTATAATTTGATATTTAAGGAATACTTTCAGTTTTTAATGGTTTATTGTGACTCAAATTACAATAGATCTGCAATAGTTCTAAGTATCTTCTATCTTATTTTGAGATTGTGGGATCAGTAAATTCTGTTGTTAGCCATTGTCTCCAAGGCATGGTTTGGTGATGGAATCCCTTCCAAAACTCACAATTCTCCTTCATTGAGAATTAGGTCAATGAAAGTTCAGATTCGATTATATTAATATATCTTCCAATTGGAGTAGATAGGACTCCAATTCCAATTGTGTTCCTTGAATCAAATAAGGAAACATCCTGATAGCTGCAAGTGGATCCTTGGAACCCTAGTTCCCTTTAGATTATTGAAATCCCTTTCATAATTACTTCCTTTATTTTCAGATTTCTAACTTAGATCTTTCTCTAGTTCTAATTCTAGTTACCTTTAGAATACACACAAGATTAGTCCTCGTGGATTTGACCTCGGTCTTATCGAGATTATTACTACATCACGACCCTACACTTGGGGTTGTGAACAAGTTTTTAGCAACGTTACTGGGGATTAAAAGTTGCATTTTTATGAGATTAATTAGTTTTAGAATTAGGTTAAGATTTGGATTTATTTACTTTCTATTTTTAGGTTAGAATTTTCCTGATTAATTTTTAGAAACTAACTTATTTTTCTATTTTGTAGGATCTTAACATAGAAATTTTCAATCTGGTAACCTCTTTCTAATTCTCTATCTTTCTTTTCTAAATTTCTTATTTGTCTTAGGGTTCCTTCTTTTTAGGGTTAGGTTAGATTCTGAAATTGAGAGTTGAGAGTGTTTCATGCCCAAGTGGGTCCATGATAACACTCGATGTCTCTTAAGTGAAGGAGGATTGATCAAAGGGTTGCCTATCCATCACAGGATCAGACACCACTCGAGATCCTCAGAGCTAAGTGAAGTTATGGCTGCAAATTAACCCACAAATCCTCCAAATCCACCTCAATCTCCGGTTGAAGAAATCTAGGATGAAAACGAGGTGCGTCAAGCACCCCCGCCTCGTACTTTATAAGATTATCAACAACTGGCGGGGTCGAGCACACCATCATGCATGGTTTTTTCAGAAAACACAGGAAACATAAATATCAAACCAGGGGTGATCCAACTTCTTCTAAAAATTCCATGGACCCGAATATGAAAATCCATATTTACACTTGAAAGAGATTGATGAGATCATAGCCACTTTATATTTTCCTAACATGTCTGAGGACATGGTTAGGCTGAAACTCTTTCCCTTTTCTTGAAAAGAGAAAGCTAAGACGTGGTTGCACACACTATGTCCATGATCTATTGGTAGATGGAAGACATGACAAGGGAGTTCATAAAGAAATTTTTCCCATACCATAAGAAGAACACCCTCAGAAAGTCGATCATGAACTTCGTCCAAAAGGAAGACAAAACATTCTTCCAATGTTGGGAGCAGTTCAAGAATCTGGTCAGTTCATGCCCATAACACGGTTTTAAAATGAGGCACATCACAAACTTCTTCTATGATGGACTGACATTGTAACAACTCGTGCTTTAATCCTAATTTAAAATCAAAATCAAGTAGTTAATATCTTTAGACATTAAACAGTTAGTTCAACCCACCAAGCAACGTAAATATAACAAATCCTTCGTAAAAAATGCTTAAACAGACCCTTCAAAGGGATCTGATGGTGCAGATTTCTCGGATCATCATGTGGGCCCCACTTTTAATCCACGCTTGTGCATGGATCCGTGAACACCCCGCTGTATATGGGACCGGGTATTGGGTCAAATGAGGTCTGACCCGATAAAGAACCCGAAAAGCAAAATTTCTCCCACTTTTTCCTGCCACAGGCATATTCAAACGAAGCCGTTCATTCGGGCCCACCATGAGGGACCATCGAAGCCGTCACACCAAATCTGAACCGTCCATCATGTTCAGCAGAGGCCACTGTCCAGAACCATGGTGGAAGTTACAAGCGATGAACACGTCTGTAACCACAAATCAAGGACGAATTCGGCGTTGTACAAAGAAGCCTTGGTGGAGAGAAGGAATCCACGTCATGCCACCACGCTGGCAAATCCGACCATTCGAAGTCGTCAAAAATCATCCATGCACGCAATGGAGTCCTCGTCACGCCAGCCAAATCTGGAAATATCTCCACCTGTAGCTGAGAGCAGAAGGAAACTTCCCATTTATAGAAGCAACTCATCTCAAACGATCATTGGTTTCTAGAAACCTCTCACGAACGATCCCGAACGTCGAGCTTAGGGCGGCCCGAAATTCTCATAGCGAACTGAGATTTTGGTGAGTCACCTCTATAATGCAAATTGTCTCAACTCTAGAAGAGACATTGTGTTTAATGGCTCCTATTCACTGTTGAATGGGAGCCACAAACCTCCTGGACGCCATCTGAACCATCTGAACATCCCAGATCGTTGGATCGTCCAACCAGCATAAAAACGCCATGGCTAAGGATCCATCTTCCTCGATCTGATAGGAAAACCACATTCCGAAGAGGTGATCCTTGCACTGATCCAAGCCGTCTAATGTGTGGCCCACCTCACCAAAAACACATCTAGAATAACCGTTAAGGCCCATGCAACCATTAGTTAAAGAAAGAAAACCCAACGAAGAAACTCTCGATTCTTCTACCGCTAACCACATAACTAATCCCATGATTAGTTTAGAAGTGTCTAGAAGCGGATCAGTGTGCTTAAATACCCCGATCGTTAGGGCAACATTCCAAAAATAGAAAGAAAAGAAAAGAAAAGAATAGAATAGAAAGAGGGAAAGAGATAGGCTGAGAGAGAGAGAGAGAGAGAGAGAGAGATGAGAGAGAGAGAGAGAGAGAGAGAGGAGAGAGAGAGAGAGAGAGAGAGAGAGAGAGAGAGAGAGAGAGAGAGAGAGAGAGAGAGCAGCCGCTGGAACGAGTTGCTGGCTACTACTACAACTCAACTCGGTCGCCACAGAAAGCGGATTAGAGTAGGATTCCGACCCACTCTACCGTAAAAAAAGAAGGGAATATGGGAGAAGGGAAGAAGAAGCTTGCTGCAAAATACTGCTGATGAACTCGCCCGCACTAGCTGAGTCATCTCCGCGCTGACTCGCCATCCCCATCCTCGCCTATTGGTAATCCACCATGGCTACACCTCTGTTTTCAATATAATTTAAACGTTAATATTTGATTGGGTCACTAATCGGCAACTTGGTTCGATAAATCAGTCAAACCACTATACAAACCTCCAATTGCGAGCTAATCTGTCGAATGCTGACCCATCAACAACTGCTGTTACACTAAAGTTACACCAAGACTAAGCCAGATCGACTCAAAATTCCTCCAATCCATTCAACCCGACCCGAGTTTACGAAACTCTTGGCGATCGAAGTCATCAACCGAGTCACGTTCGTTAGATCAGCTCTGTCAGGCTCATCATGAGTCATTCTCCAATCTCCTCCACGCCACCAGTTAGAGCCTATCTCGGTCCAGGTATTACCGTTAAACCCCACTCCTTTCAACCAATCTTACACCCAACTTGTTAGAGAATCGACAGGTTAAATACCCAACTGAGTTTGGATTAATCCTATTTCCAGACCAGCTACCGTGAGTAACTCAGCCAAGCACCGAGTTGTATGGGACAATATTTCTCTGATCTCCCCTACACTACCAGATAGAGCTAATTCTCTGCCCAGGTATCACGATCAAACTCAGTCCATTTGATTAGTTTTACATTTGACTCGTGGGTGAGTAGACTCAGTAGATATCCAACTGAGTCAGACTCGTTTTTATCTCTAAGGACCAATGTCTAGAACCATCTAAGAAGAGATCTAAGAGCGTCACTAGATTCATAGGCTAAATGAACCCAGGGAAGACCACAAATATTTCTCTCATCCAACCAGTCTTTTAACTAGGAATCAGACCGAGTTGACTCAGTGATAACTCGTTAGAATGGTATGTCCAGGAGGTATCAACGGCTGCCTACCTTGAAAGATATGCCTACCTTCAACTGAGTTGGAACCAAGTAAGTTGCCAACAAGACCCATGTAAGAAAACAGTCCATACAAAATATAGAAATAAAAATTTAATGTATTATTACTCTAATTTTATGACATTTTGACTCACCTCATAAGGACAGCCAAATCAGGGATAACATCCACCCAAGGTGAGGAACATCCCCCCTTGCTTCTTTCATTCACTAATTTCCATGTTAGCTTAAATCTCAAATGTAGAGAATTTTAGGGAATCATAAGTACTAATTTTATTCCTCTTATTCCTAGTTGTGTTGATTTTCATGTAGTAAATCTTTTAATCCCTATTTCTCAAATTCTATATTCATTAACCATGTGTTTGAAGTATTGTCTTATAATTTCCATGCCACATTTATGATTGTTTGCCTATAGGTACACCTCTACTAGACATGACAAGAAATGGAAATTTTTATACTAATTTATCTATAAATTGTATAGTGAAGAATTACCATTGTTGTTTTCTATATTCTCTAATTTCCAATTTAGTTGACTCTAATATGTCGGTAGATCTTAGAATGTCGTGAATAAGAATTAGTTTCCAAGTAGTGTACAAAGAAATGTTTGGAATCCTATCTTTCATAATGATTACTGATTAACCATGAAACTAAAATTACTCTTGTCATCTCTACATTATGGTTATATTTCTAATGACATGATTTGAGCCTTACAAATCTCATTTCATTATACATTATGAGTTGTATATAGGATGTACATGGGATGTCTCTTTTAAGGAATACAGAAGGGGCTCTTAAATAATTTAAATGATATGATTCCACTTAGGAATTTACATGACACTTGGTGAGCCCTCCTTTGAGTTTAAATAAATTATAGAAGTCCATATTGAATTCATGGATGGATGCTTAATCTTTTGTTAAGAACCTTATGACCTGATCACATCCATATTTTGAAAAGCATTCTTTTCCAATCGAAGAAATGTACATAGATGTCATGGTGCATAACATCCACGCTTGACATGTGAGCTTTACCAAGTGTTCATCATAAGTCCCATTCTATTAGGTTTGCTAAAGGTTCTATTACCTAAGTTTGACCATCAGGATATGTGCATTTACACCACTATGGGTCGCTCACCCTTTACATGAGGCTTTTTCGGGTTTAGAACCTCCTCGGGTGTATCCTGAGTATTTTTTCAGGAGGTTAGATATCCTTGAGCGCACTCACCTACATGGTCTTTTTCAGGTAGTCTGTCTATTGTGGGTGACCTTTTCTTTTGACAACTGGATGTGCATTCCTAGATCTGTGACTTGAGCATACGTTCATACATCCATGCATATGTATATATGATATTACTGTCTTATGAAATGGATATGCTGGTTTAATCTACATTGAAATGATTTAATATGCTTAAATCTTTGAGGGAAATTTTCACTGAGTTTTCACTCAACCAATCATACGGTTGCACCAAATAGACGCAGGTTTGATGACAGGTGGAGACCCCTATGACGGGACCCCAAGGACAGCTGAGGATGAGTTCGGTGAGGAGGACCTTTATGCTGATGTAGTTGAGCCGTTGGAGCTCAATTGATATATGAGGATTTTACTTGCTTTTGTATTTCGGACTTTATATCTTGTTTACATTTTGAGTATTGTAATTAAAATCCCTTGCTGAGGGATTCCACTTTTATATCTTATCCTTCCTTCGCGTATGTTAAGCTTTTTTTATTTCACGTTTATTAGTTTATATAGCAGTTACCTTTCTTAATGTTATGAGAATTGTTAGTAAGTAAATGTATGTTAGTTCATTTCATAAAGTAACCCTCAGGTTCTCGTACTCGAACGATCATCCTCGGGTTATGAGGACCAGGGTGTTACAGACATCTTCCATGCGCCAATTGGTCGAGACAATGTACAATGGGGAATTCATGAACAAAAATGTCGACGATGTATGAGACTATTTTGACAGACTTGTTGAAAACGAACAATCATGGGACATCTCCCCAAAACCTAACACCACTTCTAAGCCTACTCAATCAAAAGAGAGGGGCGGAATATATCTTCTGAAAGGAGATGATGATATAAATGCTAAAGTGGCTAATCTCACAAGGAAACTCGAGGCCATGAAACTTACAAAGGATAAGGCTAAGGAAATTGTTTACGGTATTTGTGCTTGTAATATTCATACAACTAAAAATTGTCCAACAATACCTTCTTTTCAAGAAATTCTGAATGAGCAATCAAATGCCGTAAACAATTACCAGAGGCCTTTCAAAGGACCCACCTCCAATACTTACAATCCTAGTTTGAGAAATCATCCAAACTTTAGTTGGAGGAATGGACAAACTGTTACTCCTCAAGGATTCCCTAATCAATTTCTTAATCAACGGAAACCTTAAGAGGATCCAGTTCTAAAGCAACTTCAAAATCAAGAGCTTTTCAATTAAAGTATGATACAAGCATTTCAAGACCTTGCAAAGGCCCTACAAGGGCTTGATACAAAAAATGTGATTGGGAAAAAAGGAAGCCTTTCAACTCAACCCCTTCCCAATCCAAAACAACAATATGAAGTTAGTCACCAGAGCTCTTCAAATCAAATAGAGTAAGCTAAGTCTATCACCACTCTCAGGAGTGAAAAAAATATTGACAGAACTATTCTGATTTGGGCTAAAAAGTCTAAGGACTCGGAAGAGGACAACAATGGTAGATCTAGCACTACTCTATAAGATTTAGATCCGAAACCTCAAGGCAAGCTGATTGCTCCATTTCCCCAATGGTTGATTGCACCAAAACCTCTCTCTAACTCTTAGGGCATTGTAGAGGTGCTGAAACAAGTGAAAGTCAACCTTTCTCTACTAGATGTCATTAAACAAATACCTTCATATGCCAAATTTTTGAAAGACTTATATACGACCAAAAGACGGTAAAATATTTAAAAGAAAATCTTCTTGATAGAAAAAGTGAGTACCATCCTAAAGCAAGATGTGCCAGAAAAGTATAAAGATCCTGGTAGTCCAACCATCACTTGTGTAATTGGGAACTACCAGATTGAGGATGCACTGCTTGACTTAAGAGCGAGTGTAAATCTGATTCTATACTAGGTCTACGAACAACTGGGTCTAGGTGAATTAAAACTCACCCGGACCACATTACAACTTGTCAATCGCTCAGTCCATGTACCGAGAGGGATAATTGAGGATGTGTTGGATACCCAACCCATCGTGGACACGAGCACTCAAATTCCAGACAATCTTAGTCGCCCATTCCTTACCACATCAAATGCAATAATTAATTATATGAATTGAGTCATGAATTTGTCTTTTGGAAATATGACATTGGACCTCAATATCTTTTTCAATATGAGCTAACATGCAGATGATGATGACGATGCCCACGACATTAACATGATTGACTCTTTCGTGGAAGATAGAACTCTTCTGACCTTATCCTCTGACCCTCTAGAGACGTGCTTGGCATGCTCCCCCAATTTGGATGATGATACAATTAGGGAGATGGATGTGATACTTAATATTGCGTAGGTACTTGAAGTTAACCAGTGGAGGCCACAATTTGAAGAATTACCCCAAACTAATATAGTGCCTTTGTCGTCTAGCTTCAAAGCGTCGAAGCTTGACCTAAAACCTTTACCCTCTAATATGAAATATATCTATTTAGGTCAAGATGAGACATACCCGATGGTGATTTCTTCCCACCTTAAGCAAGATAGGAGAGTATGCTTATCTCTGCTCTCATTGAACATAAAAGAGCCCTTGGATGGTCGATTGCAGACCTCAAAGGAATTAACCATTTAATTTGTACTCATCACATTTATCTAGAGGATAATACGAAAACCTCTCAATAACCACAACATAGATTAAATCCAAATATGAAGGAAGTGGTTAAGGCCAAGGTACTTAAACTATTGGATGTGGGTATCATATACCCTATATCCGATAGTCAATGGGTGAGTCCAACTCAGGTGGTTCCTAAGAAGTCTGGAATCACCATAGTAGCCAATGTCAACAATAAACTCGTGCCAATTAGAGTTACTACTGGTTGGAGAATGTGCATTGACTACAGAAAATTGAATACTGTCACAAGAAAGGACCACTTTCCTTATCCCTTCATTGATCAAAATTTGGAAAGGCTAGCTGGTCACTCATATTATTGCTTCCTTGACGGGTATTATGGCTATAACCAGATAGAGATATCCCTTGAAGATCAGGAAAAGACCACATTCACATGTCCCTTTGTCACCTTTGCTTACCGAAGGATGCCATTTAAACTGTGTAATGCCCCCGCCACTTTTCAGCGATGCATGATGAGTATTTTTTCTTACATGATGGGATAATATCTAGAGGTCTTCATGGATGACTTCTCTGTCTTTGGTCCATCCTTCAGCGATTGTTTGGAGAATCTTAAATGTGTGCTGAAGCGATATAAGGAAAAGAATTTGGTACTAAATTAGGAGAAGTATCATTTCAAGGTTCTATACGTGCAATGGTTATTTGCTCCCTTGATTGTCAAATTTTGTTGTGCCAAAACCACAGTTTGTGTCTTGTGTCGCACATTGATATATATGTTCAAGGCAATGTATCACAAGTACAAAGACAATGCTTCAAATCAAGAACAAAGATCTCCTTCAAGAAATGCAAGATCAAGTACATTGATTCACCTTTAAGCTTCAAAGTTCAATGATTTTAAAGTGACATCAAAAGACAAGTTAACTGTTCATACTCAAGACTCAAAGTGAAGCACGATTCAAGTACTACAAAGTCAAGCTTCAAAAGATAGCAAGTACAAGCTTCATGAACTTCTACGATCTTCTATCATCTGAAGAAAAGAAGGTTCAATGTTCATATAACATGGTAAAGGTATGGAAGACCTTAGATTGACCTTAGGGTAGGTCATTTTGAATATATAATTCAAATTGAATCATTTTATAGGTGTTTGGTTTATTCTTCGACTAGTCCTGGACTCTATTCGACTAGTCTTAGCACTGGCTCAACCAGTCTAAGAAATTCCACGACCAGTCCTAAGTTGTTGCAAAATTTTAAAATTTTTTGGTTGAGCTACGACCAGTCCTGTAGACTGCTTGACCAGTCGTGTGAATAGTACATGACTCGTTCACAACCAGTCCTGTAGCTATGATTCAAAGTCCAGCAACCATTCTAGGTTCCACACGACTAGTCGTGGATAGTTCACGACCAGTCGTGAAGGTCCCTCGACTGGTCGTACAAGGCCTATGACCAGTCGTGGAACGGTTTTATCCGATCACGCTTAAAATTTCAAAATGTTGTTGGTCCCACGACTAGTCGTAGTGTCCTCACGACCAGTCATGAACGTGATTTATTCATCTATAAATAGAGCACAATTTTCAGAGTTTGATATCCAATTCAAGTATAATCAAGTCATCACTCTGAGAGATAAGATAGTATTCTTTTTAAGCTATATTGTGCTAATTTAATATTCTCTTTTAATAGCTTTTTATATTTGATTTTGTATTCTTTATTCCAATCTGATTTGAAAGAGGGAATGAAGAATTCCCATTTCTTGGAATCAACATCAAATAGAGCTAGCCCAACTAGATTTAATTTAAAATCAATTTAGAATCTAGAACCATTTTATAAGTAAGTATTGGACATTGAACTTCTATTCTAACTTCTACTCTGATTTGGTTCTTATGGGCTACAACAAAAGGAGAATATCCAATTATTTTACATTTGTGTAAATCTTCTGTTTTTGGTTTTTTTTAAGATTAAACCAGAAAAATCTCATTGTTTTGGTTTATTTGAGGTAATCCAGAAAACTCAGAGTGTTGGGTTTTTGAATTGTGTAAGCCCACTTGAAAGACAATTGTGAGGGTTTTAGGTGAACCTAGAAAAACCTATTTTCATAGTGAACGCTAATATCCACTATGCGAGGATATTATGAGTGGAGTAGCAAGCTGTGTAGCTATTATTTAACAGTTGGTGTACACACAGGCGAACTACTATAATTCTTTGTGTTTTGTGGATGTGTGATTTATTTTCTATATCTTTTATCATTCAAGTTTGTGGGATGTATTTGTAGATGTGAATATTGTAATCTTTTACATTTCAAGCATTGTGGAGAATGTTGTAATAGCTTATATTTCCTTTTTATTCCTCTTGAGTTTGAGTTTTTGATACACAAACCGTTCGAATAAGGTTGTCCTTGCCATAAGGCTATCTTTTTTATACACAAACCGTTCTGTATTGTGGTTTGTTTAAAGTGCTATATTTCATTTATTTGTTTATAAGGCTATCTTATTGTTTAAATTCCGCTGTTATCAATCTAAATTTGGCATAGTCCTACTCACCCGCCCTCTAAGACATAAGCTCAGCCTTTACAGGTTTGTAAAGGAATTGTTCTTGGACATATTATCTCGTCTAAGGGATTTGGGGTAAACAAGGCTAAAACTGACCTTATCTTTAACCTACCTCTACCTAAGAACATACATGACATGCAATCCTTTTTAGGACACACAGGATTTTACAAGAGATTAGTAAAGGACTTTAGTCACCTCTCTCGTCCTTTGTGTAATCTACTTCAAAAGGATGTACCATACAAGTGGACCAAGCAATGCCAAGAAGCCTTCTCTAAGCTCAAGGTCATGTTGACTACCGCACCTATCATGCAGCCACTCGATTGGAGCATTTCTTTTGAAATTACGTGTGATGTGTCCAACTATGCTATTAGGGCGGTGTTAGGCTAGAGAAAAGAAAAGAAGCCCTATGTTATTCATTCTGCAAGTAGAACTTTAAATCCTACCCAAGTGAATTACTTTACTACTTGATTGGATCTAAGATCATCATCTACACTGATCATGCGACACTCAACTACCTTCTTTTAAAGAATGATGTTAACCTCACTTGATAAGATGGATCCTTCTACTCCAAGAATTTGATTTAGAAATATGAGACAAAAAGGTAGTAAAAAACATAGTGGCTGACCATCTTTCCAGACTTGATCGCCCTGATTCCCTTGAGATGACACCTATAAACGACATGTTCCCTGATGAACAACTGTTTAAACTCTCCCACTTACCTTGGTTCGCTGATATTGCTAATTATCTTACTATAGGTTTCACACCGACACATTACACTGCACAAGATAAAAAGAAATTCTTCACTGAGGTACGTAAGTTTATCTGGGATGATCCATATTTATTTAAATATTGCCCAGACCAAATTCTGAGGAGATGTTTGTCGGACAATGAACACCACAATGTCATCACCTTCTGTCACTCTTAGGCCTGTGGTGGTCACTTTTCTGCTAAAAAGACCACGACCAAAATTCTGCAGTACAGCTTTTACTTGCCCACTATGTTCAAGGACACTCATAAGTTTTGTAAAGCATGTGAGCATTATCAAAAGTCGGGAATATTGTCCCATCGAAATATGATGCCTCTTAAACCCATTCTTATCATTGAAGCATTTGATTGTTGGGGCATCTATTTCATGGGACCATTCCCCCAATCCTTTAGGAATTTATATATTTTGCTAGTAGTAAACTATGTCACTAAATGGGTCAAAGCGATCCCGTGCTGGAACAATAACCATCGGACGGTCATTAGATTCTTAAAAGAAAACATCCTTTCTCAGTTCAGAACGCCTCGAGCTATCATTAGTGATGAGCTTCACATTTTTGCAATAGGCCATTTGAGAACTTAATGAAGAAATGTGGCATCTCTTATAAAGTGACCACTCCATACCACCCACAGACAAGTGGGCAAGCTGAGATTTCCAATATGAAAATTAAACACATTCTGGAGAAAACGGTTAACCCTGACCGTAAGGATTGGTCAATTAAATTGACCGATGCTTTGTGGGCTTACCATACAACCTTTAAGACCCTCATTGGAATGTCTCCCTTTAGACTCGTCTATGAGAAAGTTTGCCACTTGCCCGTGGAATTGAAACATAAAGCCTACTGGGCTATTAAAAATCTGAACTTCGATTTGGACAACGCTTGCTCGCTGCGCAAACTTCAATTAAATGAACTCGAAAAAAACCAGAATGACGCATTCGAGAACTTGAGAATTTACATGGACAGGATGAAGGTGTTCCATGACAAGAACATCCTTCGAAAATCATTCTTGACTGGTCAAAAAGTCATTTTGTACAATTTTTGGTTACATCTTTTTCTGGGTAAACTCCGATCTCGTTGGACCGACCATTTAACTGTTACTAATGTCTATCCTCATGTGGTTGTCGATATAAAAAATCCAACAGATGGTAATGCTTTCAAAGTAAACGGACATCGGTTAAAGCCAATTGTTGAGAAATTTGATTCAGAGGACATGTCCATGCCTCTGACTGATCCTATTTACTGGGATTGACCTCCTAGTCTGATGGAGGTTTAGTTATGTTTATTGCTTTCATAAGATTTAGTACTAGGGTAGTTTGCTTTCAGTCTGTTTATTATTATTTTTTTTGCTAACCCATTTCATGCTGAGATTCGTGGAAAAGCTTCAAACTTCCTTTCTCCAGGTACTATCTTTCCATCACTAGTCCCTTTCGTTTCGTTGCCTCTGTTCATTACATGCTTACTTCTTTTAAATTGGGGACAATGTAGCATTTAGGTTGGGGGGTGTGAATTAGGTAAACCAATCAGTATTTTCTTCATTTTGAGCAAAAATTTGGAAATTTTTGAAATTTTCAAAATAAAAGCCTTTTTGGAAAGCAATAGTTGTGTGCTTAAGGATACTTTGAGTATGATGATAGGACAGAGATTGAATTTTGAATTGTTGGAGTTTGACCAACTAAGTTATCTATCTCCTAAGTTCTTGCACTCAATGGTTTAAGAGGAAGTTTGGATATCATGTTGATTCAAATCACAAAGATATGTTAAATTTGCTTTCTTCGGATATGCTAGAATTTCTGATTGTTAGTATATGAATCATTGATAGATGTTGAGAATTGAGTCTGGAGAATTTTATCCCCCTTAAAAGATGAAAAACCAGTTAAAAAACAAGAGATCCATAAAAAGGTCATGAATGATGAAAAAGAATGAAAAAAGTCTTTAAAGAGAATGAAAATGTCTCTAAAAAGAATGTAAAAGTTTCAAGACCCTAAAATCCAAGAAAACCAAGTGGAGAAAGAAGGAAGTCGAAAGAATAAAGTGATAAAATTCACTTCATTATCTGTTTCATCGACCACAATTGACATCAAAGCCATCGTTCGATGACATCGAATTTTTACATTAAAATCAAGTTGGTTGTTGGACATATTGGATGCAATTCTCAATAAATCGAAGTCATGTTTGATGACTTGAAGAGATGATTGATGATATTGAAGTATGTTCGATGGCATCGAATCTTTGAAAGAATTTGAAGTAACTCGTTGGACTATTTTAGACACTTTTTCGATTACTCGAAAACTGATCGATGACATCGAAGTCCTGTTTGATGACATCGAAGGTGTGCTCGATGACAAAAAAAGTTACACATTACAGAAAAGTTACATAGTGCGTAAAGGCATAACTTCTAAAATTTGACTTACGTTTGATGACATCGAAGGCGGTTCGATGTCATCGAATGCATTACGCAGATTTACGCAGATTGCGTAAATTGAGGCAGTTTTGTGATCTTACTTGAACTAGGCTATAAATATAGGTTTCTTACGGACTTTTAAGGATATCTAGGGTTTTGAGGAGCAGGGCAAAGGGGTGGAGCTGTCATCCAATAGTTTCTTATTCTTTTCTTCCTAGTTTTTAATGCTTTCTTTTAGGGTTTTGATTCTAATCATGTCTATGGTTGGCTAAACCTCTTAGCCTAGGCTAAGAGGTGAAGCTTGTAGCATGTTGCGATGTTGTTCTTGTTTTAATTCTTGTTCTTATTGAACTTCTTTGATTCTAATTTGATATTTTAGGAATACTTTCAGTTTTTAATGGTTTGTTGTGACTCAAATTACAATAAATCTGCAATAGCTCTGAGTATCTTCTTTGTCTTATTTCGAGATTGTAAGATTAGTAAATCCTGTTGTTAGCCATTGTCTCTAGGGCATGGTTTAGTGATGGAATCCCTTCCAAACCTCATAATTCTCCTTCATTGAGAATTAGGTCAATGAAAGTTCAGATTTGATTCTATTGATATATCTTCCAATTGAATTGGATAGGACTCCAATTCCAATTGTGTTCCTTGAATCAAATAAGGAAACATTCTAATAGCTGCAAGTGGATCCTTGGAACCCTAGTTCCCTTTAGATTATTGAAATCCCTTTCATAATTACTTCCTTTTTTTCCAGATTTCTAACTTAGATTTTTCTCTAGTTCCAATTCTAGTTACCTTTAGAATACACACAAGATTAGTCCCTGTGGATTTGACCTTGGTCTTACTGAGATTATTACTACATCGCGACCCTATACTTAGGGTTGTGAACAAATATCCGTTAAGGAAACAATAGTAAGAGTGATCTCTATCCTTTCCAAAATTTGATCAATGAATGGCAAAGGAAAGTGGTCCTTCCTTGTAACGGTATTCAACTTCCTGTAGTCAATGCACATTCGCCAACCAGTAGTAACTCTAGTTGGCACGAGTTCATTGTCGGCATTGGCTATGATGGTGATTTCAGACTTCTTAGGAACCACTTGAGTTGGACTCACCCATTGACTGTCGGATATAGGGTATATGATACCCACATCCAACAACTTAAGGACCTCTCCTTTAACCACTCCCTTCATATTTGGATTTAATCGATGTTGTGGTTGTCGGGAGGTCTTCGAATTATCCTTAAGATGAATATGGTGAGTACAAATCAATGGATCAATTCCCTTAAGGTCTGCAATCGACCATTCAAGGGCTCCTTAATACTCAATGACAGTAGAGATATGTATACTCTCTTGTTCTTTCTCATGGTGGGAAAAAATCACCATCAGGTATGTCTCATCTTAACCTAAGTAGACATATTTAAGATCAGCGGGAAAACAATTTAGATTAAGATTCGGTGCTTTGAGGCTAGACAGTAGAGGCACTACATTTGTTTGGGGCAAAATTTTTAATTGTGGCCTCCACCAGCTAACTTCAAGTACCGGTGCAGCTTCAAGCAATGCATTCATCTCCCTAATCATGTCAACATTTAAATTAGGGGAGTGAGCCAAGCATATCTCTAGAGGGTCAGAGTATAGAGTAAAAAATGCTCAATCTTCTACAAAAGAATCGATCATGTTAATGTCATGAGTATCGTCAGTATCCTCTGATTGTTAACTCACATTGAAAAAGATGTTAAGCTCCAATGTCATATTTTTGAAAGATAAATTCATTACTCCATTCCTACAATCAATTATGGCATTTGATGTAGGAAGGAATGGTCGAACAAGTATGACGGGAATTTGAGTGCTCACGTCTATGATGGGTCGAGTATCCAGGACAATAAAATCTACTGGATAGTAGAATTTATCAACTTGGACTAACACATCCTCAATCATCCCTCTTGGTACATGAACCGATCGATCAACAAGTTGTAACATGGTCTGGGTGGGTTTTAATTCACCTAGACCCAATTGTTCGTAAACCGAGAATAGAATCAAATTAATGTTTCGACAAGAAAACAAATGTATTTGATTTGGGGGATTTATTCAATGATAACAAAGAAAGAACGAAAGAACATTGATCACATTTATTCTGAGTTCATTTACATCCTCTGATTCCCTTGATTCTGAAAACAAAGCACAATCAATCAAAGTAGACAAGATAGTCTTATGGAAATTTTGGCAGCATAACGACACTATTTTAGTCATCTCCTATGACTTAGGAGGAATAGACAAGTCGACCAATCAGTCTTCAAGAGAATAGAGAATTCGGCAGCATTTCAGTGCTATTCCGGTCATCTCCTGAGACTTAGGAGGAATACACCTTTTCGTCGATGATTCTTCCCTTCCTCTTGAACAAGAAGAACTTGAAGATTTGAAGACTCTAGCCATTCCAGTAGCATATCAGCCCATTGCTGTTATAGATTGTCCAGCAGTCGGTTTGCGCGGGTCCGCGCAAACGACATGCTTTGCGCGGGTCCGCACAAACTACAGGAGCCCAATGCTCCTTTGCACCTTCTGTCTTCTTCTTTGTCTTTCTTCCACTCTGAAATCTTCCAACCACTTTTGAGAGAAAGAACGGGGTATTTATAGACATTTTTACTGGTGTAAATCTCTGTTCTGGTCGATGTGGGACAAAATAACATCCAACCATTTTTATACCTCCGCAAAACACTTTGCGCGGACTCGCACAAATGACATGCTTTGCGCGGTCTCGCACAATCTATCATTCCCTCGCAACCTGTCTTCACTGATCAACCCGCGCAACCCATTTACTTTGCGCGGTCCAGCGCAATCTATTCACTTTGCACGAACCCGCGCAAAGTCATCTTCAAACTGATTTCTTTGATCTTCAAATTGATTTTCTTGATCTTTTCTTTCTTCAGTTCTTTGCTTATTTTATGCCTCAACAATTAACACTAGCCCCCAAGTCAAGAAATGCATGCTCGATCCATTGGTTCCCAATTAAACATGTAATGATTGGGCTACCGGGATCTTTGTATTTTTATGGTACATCTTGCTTGACGATGGTACTCATTTTTTCTATCAAAAAGATTTTCTTTCTAATGTTTTGCCGTCTTTTGGTCATACATAAATTTTTCAAAAATTTGGCATATGAAGGGATTGTTTTTAATGACATCCAGTAGATTGATATTGACCTTCAGTTGCTTAAGCACCTCTAGGATATCTTGAGAGTCAGATAGAGGTTTTGGTGCAATCAATCGCTGGGGGAATGACACAATTGACTTACTTTGAGATTCCGGTTCTAACTCATGTGAAGCAATGTTAGGTCTATCATTCTCATCTTCTTCTGGGTCCTTAGGCTTTTTAGCCCTCACCGGAATTATTTGTCAATTGTCTTTCCACTCCTAAGAGTGGTGATAGATTTTGCTTACCCCATTTGATTTGAAGAGCTTGGGTCACTAATTTCACATTGTAGTTTTGGATTTAATAGAGGTTAGGCTGGAAGAGTCCCTTTCTCTCCAATCGTTAAATATGACTCAATCCGTCGAATGGCCTTGGTAAGGTCTTGAAAGGCTTATAATGTGCCTTGATTGAAAATCTCTTGGTTTTGGATATGTTTTAGAACCGGATTCTCCTAAGGCCTCTTTTGATTTAAGATTTGAGTCAGGGCCTCTTGTGGGTTAGCTATTTGTCCATTCCTCTAACTGAAATTTGGATATTTCCTCCAATTGGAATTGTATATATTCGAGGTGGGTCCACTGAAAGGTCTTTGGTAATTGTTCACGGCATTCGATTTCTCTTTCAATATTTCTTGAAAAACAAGAATTGTTGGGCAATTTTCAGTTGTATGTTGTTGTAAGTACAAATACCATGAATAATTTCCGCGGCCTTATTCTTCTTAAGTTTCATGGCCTCAACTTTTCTTACGAGATTGGCCACTCTTGCATTTATATCATCTTCCTCTTTTAAAACATAAATTCCTCCCACTTCCTTTGATTGGGTGGGCTTAGAAGTGGTGGGTCTTGTGAAGGTATCTTATGAGTGCTCATTTTCAGCAAGTTTATCCAAATAATCTCATGCATCATCGACTTCCTTGTTTATGAATTCCCTATTACACATCATCTCCACAAATTGTCGCATATGTTGGGTCAATCCTTCATAAAAAAAGCTTTTTATCCATCATGTTTCATATCCATGTTGTGGACATGAATTTATAAGATCCTTATATTGCTCCCAACATTAGAAGAAGGTATCATCCTCCTTTTGTACAAAATTCATGGTTGCTTTCCTTAAGGTATTCGTTTTATGATACGGGAAGAACTTTTTAAAGAACTCCCTTGTCAACTTAGCCCATGTGCCAATGGAACGCGGTCTTAAGGAATGTAACAACGACTTAGCCTTTTCTTTCAAAGAGAAAGGGAACAATTTTAGTCTTACTATGTCCTCAGACATGTTTGGGAAGTGTTATGTAGATATTATCTCATTAAACTCTTTCATATGTAAGTATGGGCTTTCGGATTCTAGTCCATGAAACTAAGGAGTTGAATGACTCCCGGTTTAACAACCACAATTCCTGCACTCAAGAGGAATATCATACAGGAAGGTGTACTCACCCCCATTGGTTGTAAATAATCACGTAGAGTAAGAGACGGGGGTACGTGATGCACCTCATTCTCATCCTGGGCCTCCTCAACAGGGTGTTGAAGTTGATGTGCAGCCATCACTTCTACTGACTTAGAGGATCTTTGGTGGTGTCTAATTCGGTAATGGATAGGCAACCCTTCAACTAATCCTCCTTCACTCAAGAGACGGGGAGTGTTATTACGAACCCATTTGGGCATGAAACACTTCTACGAACTCAGAGGATCTTTGGTGGTGTCTAATTCGGTGATGGATAGGCAACCCTTCAACTAATCCTCCTTCACTCAAGAGACGGGGAGTGTTATTACGAACCGGCTTGGGCATGAAACACTCACAACCCTCAAGCAACTAATAACTAAAACCTAAGAGAAAGGAAACTAAAAACTACAGCAAGAGAAATCTGTTCACAACCCCAAGTGTAGGGTTACGATGTAGTAATAACTCGTGAGAACGAGGTCGAATCCACAGGGACTAAACTTGTATGTATTCTGAAAAGAACTAGAACTAGAAGAAGATCTAAATCTGAATTTTAGAATAAAAGAGAGTAATTATGAATAATGTTTAAACTATCAATTAAAGGTGGGAATTAGGGTGCCAAGGATGCGCTTGTAGCTATTAAGATGCTACCTTGCTTGATTCAATAAATGCAATTGGAACTGGAGTCCTAACCTATCCAATTGGAAGATAAAGCAATTTAAATCAAATCTGAACTTTTCATTGACCTAATTCTAAATGGAGGAGAATTGTGAAGATTGGAAGGGATTCCATCACCCGACCATGCCCAGGACACGATGGTGAACAATGGGATTTACCAATCTCACTATCTCAAAACAGGAAAAGAAGATATCTAAAGCTATCACAACATCTATTGTAATTTGAGTCACAATAAATAATAGAAAACTGAAAATACTCCTTTAATATTAAACTAGAAATTAATGAAATTCAATAAGAACAAGAATTAAAGCAAAATAAATATCCCAACACGCTACAAGCTTCACTTCTTAGCCCTAGCTAAGAAGTTTAGCCAACCATAGACATGATTGAAACCAAATCTCTTAGACAAAGTATGAAAAATAAACTAGGAAAGAATAAAAACACTTTGGCGGCTGCTCCACCCCTTTATTATGCTCCTTGAGACCTTTCCAAATCCTAGAAGATGCTTTGGAGCATCCTAGGGAGTCTTATTTATAGTCGTAGAACTCCAACTTTCGCACCTAGTTGGAAAAATCTAGAAACTGCCTCAAATTTATGCACTCTCCGCAGTTTGCTAAATTAAACTTCACTCTACACAATTTTCCAAAATTACTTCACTCTGCACAGCTAAAATAAACTTCGAGTTTCAGAATATGCTTATTCAGGATAATTTCAGGAATATGTTTGTTTTCAGGACAATTTCAAGATTCCTTTTCTTCACTTCAAATCTTTGATTCCCTTCATTCCTCACTTGATTTTCTTAGATCTTTGGCATGTGAATTCTTCATTAATGACTTTCAAATCTCTAAATCTTCATTTAGTAATCTTTTGAACATAATCTTCCTTTTAGCATCAATTTCACCTTAAGCTCTCGAAATTACCTCGCACATGAAAACATACATAATTAAATCGATTAAGCACTATTTTGTTTATAAAACCAAGGTATAAATAGGGAGAAATATGCAATATTTCACACTCAACACACCCCCAACCAGTATTTTGCTAGTCCCGAGCAAAACATGCATGAAGTAATTCTCTATTCTCAATGTTCAACCCTTTTTCAGAAACCAATCCTTTGTGCAATCAAGTATGAATGAGTAGAATTAAGATGCGAAAGTGAGATTTTGAAAACCTGGAGCTGAATCATATAAACAATCCATCAAATATGTTCTTTATCGATTAAATTAGAGCATAAGTTCATATATCAAGTTTTTCTAATGTGCTTAGTGAATTCCAACTTACTTTTTACAAAAATATACTATCATTACATAATATTAGACATGATCATCACCTCAAGATTAATTGAGTAATCAAGTACTGATTCCGAACTTATCCCCTTTTCCTTATTTTTCCAGTTTTTTATTTTATATCAACGATCTCTTTTTATTTATTTATTCTTTTCAGACTTTCTATTCTTTTATAATCTTTTCATCATATATGAACTTTTTAACTATCTCACTATTTTTTTAACTGGTCCTTTCATCTTTTAAGGTGGATAAAATTCTCCGGACTCAATTCACAATCATCTATCAATGCTTCGCATACTAACAATCATAAATTCTAGCATAATTCACAGAAAGCAACTTGAATGTTACTTGTAACTTAGATTAACATGATATTCAAACTTCCTCTTAATCAATTGAGTGCAAGAATTGTAAGTGATACACTACTTAGTTAATCAAACTCCAACAATTCAAAATTTAATCTCAATCTTATCATCATACTCAAAACATTCTTTACATACACAATTTATCATTTTCCAAATAGATTTCAACTTGAAACATTGAAAATTCAAAAAAAAAAAAATACTCAGAACTAAGAAAACACTAATTAATTTACCTAATCTACACCCCCAATCTAAAATCTACATTGTCCTCAATGTAAAAAACTATAAGCATGCAACGCATATGAGATAACGAATAGATATGAGAAGTGATGGAGAGGTAGTACCTGAAGAAAGGGGATTGAAGCTTTTCCAACGTTCTCAATGTGAAGATGGGTTAACACAAAGACTCAAACAATTAAAACCAAACTATCCCAATCCTAAATCCTACGAAAGCAATAAGGACAGCTACACCTCCATCAGACTAGGAGATTAATCCTAGTACACATGATCAATCAAAGGCATGGACATGTCCTCTGAGTCAAAATTTTCAACATATGGCTTTAAACGATGTCTGTTCACTTTAAAAACATGGCCATTCGTTAGATTCTTTATCTTAACGGCCCCATGTGGATAGACATTAGTAATAGTGAAAGGGCTGGTCCATCGAGATCGGAGTTTACCCAAAAAAAGGTGTAACCGAGAATTGTACAGAAGGACTTTTTGACCGGTTATGAATGATTTCTGAAGGATGTTCCTGTTGTGGAACACCTTCATCCCGTCCTTATAAATTCTTGAGTTCTCGTATGCGTCGTTCCGAATTTCCTCAAGTTCATTCAATTGTAGTTTGCACAGTGAACTAGCGTTGTCCAAATTGAAGTTCAAATTTTTGATAGCCTAGTAGGCTCTATGTTCCAACTTTATAGGGAAGTGGCAAGCTTTCCAATAGACGAGTCTAAAGGGAGACATTTCAATGGGTGTCTTAAAAGCTGTATGGTATGCCCATAAAGCATCGGTCAAATGAACTAACCAATCCTTACAGTCAAAGTTAATCGTTTTCTCCAGAATGTGTTTAATTTCCCTGTTGGAAATCTCATCTTGCTCACTTGTCTGCGAGTGATATGGAGTGCTCACCTTATTAGAGATGCCATATTTCTTCATTAAGTTTTCAAATGGCCTATTACATAAGTGTGAACCTTCATCACTAATGATGGCTCGAGGGGTTCTGAACTAGAAAAATGATATTTTCTTTTAAAAATTGAATGACCGTACGATGGTCATTGTTCCAGCACGGGATTGCTTCAACCTACTTAGTGACATAGTCTAATGCTAGCAAAATATACAAATTCCGAAAGGATTGGGGGAATGCCCTGATGAAATCGATGCCCTAGCAATCAAATTCTTCAATAATAAGAATGGGGTTCAGAGGCATCATATTTCAGCGGGACAATGCACCCAATTTCTGACAACGCTCACAAGCTTTGCAAAACTCATGAGTGTCCTTGAACATAGTGAGCCAGTAAAAGCCGTACTACAGAATTTTGGGCGTAGTCTTTTTAGCAGAAAAGTGACTACCACAAGCCTGCGAATGATAGAAGGAGATGACACTTTGGTGTTTATTTCTAGCAAGATAATTAGTAATATCAGCAAACCAAGGTAATTGGGAGAGTTTAAGTAATTGTATGTCAGGGAACATATCATTTATAGGTGGCATTTCAAGGGAATCGCGGAGATCAAGTCTTGAAAGATAGTCATCCACTACGTTCTCTACTCACTTTTTGTCCCATATTTTCAAATTAAATTCCTATAGTAGGGGATCCATCTTATCAAGAGGGGCTTAGCATCATTCTTAGAGAGAAGGTACTTCAACACCGTATGATTAGTGTAGATGATGATCTTGGATCTGATCAAGTAGGACTTAAATTTATCCAAAGCGAACACTACAAGTAAGAGTTCCTTCTTCGTAGTAGAGTAGTTCACTTGGGCAGGATTTAGAGTTTTACTTATATAGTGAATAACGTAGGGCTTCTTTTCTTTTCTCTAGCCTAACACCTCTCCAATAACATAGTCAGACGTATCATATATAATCTCAAAAGGAATGCTCCAATTGGGTGGTTGCATGATAGGTGCGGCAGTCAACCTGCCCTTGAACTTAGTGAAAGCTTCCTAGCATTGCTCAATTCACTCGTATGGTATATCCTTTTGAAGTAGATTACATAAAGGAATAGAGAGGTGACTAAATTCCATTATGAATCGTCTGTAAAATCCAATGTGTCCTAAGAAGGATCGTACGTCTCGTATCGTCTTGGGCTGAGGTAGGATAGAGATAAGATCAATTTTAGCCTTATCTATCTCAATTCCCTTAGACGAGATGATATGTTCAAGAACAATTTCCTTACAAACCATGAAATGACACTTCTCCCAATTTAGTACCAAATTCTTTTCCTCACATCGCTTTAATGCATTTTTCAAAATTTCTAAACACTCGCTGAAGGATGGATTGAAGACAAAGAAGTCGTTCATGAAGGCCTCTAAATATTTCCCCACCATGTCAGAAAATCTACTCAACATGCATCGTTGAAAAGTGGCGGGGGCATTACACAATCCAAATAGCATCCTTCGGTAAGCAAAGGTGCCAAAGGGGCATGTGAAAGTGGTCTTTTTGTGATCTTCAAGGGCTATCTCTATCTGATTGTAGCCCGAATATCCATCAAGGAAGCAATAGTAAGAGTGACCAACTAGCCTTTTCTAAGATTTGATCAATGAAGGGCAAAGGAAAGTGGTCCTTCCTCGTGACGGTATTCAACTTTTTGTAGTAAATGCACATTCTCCAACCGGTAGTAACTCTAGTTGGCACGAGTTCATTGTCGACATTGGCTACGATGGTGAGTCCGGACTTCTTAGGAACCACCTGAGTTGGACTCACCCATTGGCTATCAGATATGGGGTATGTGATACTCACATCCAAGATGAATGTTGTGTGGTTGTCGAGAGGTCTTCACATTATCCTCAAGATGAATGCGGTGAGTACAAATCAAAGGGTTCATTCCCTTGAGGTCCGCAATCGACCATCCAAGGGCTCCTTTATACTCAATGAGAGTAGAGATAAGCATACTCTCTTATTCCTGCTCAAAGTGGGAAGAAATCACCACCTGGTATGTCTCATATTAACTTAAATAAACATATTTAAGATCAGAGGACAAAGGTTTTAGGTCAAGCTTCGGCACTTTGAGGTTAGACGTTAGAGACACTACATTAGTTTGGAGTAATTCTTCAAATTGTAGCCTCTACCAATTAACTTCAAGTACTGGCGTAGCATCAAGTATGACATCCATCTCCCTAATCGTGTGATCATCCAAATCAAGGGAGTGGGCCAAGCACGTCTTTAGAGTGTTAGAGTATAGAGTCAAAAGTGTTTTATCTTCCACGAAAGAATCCATCAAGTTAATGTCATGGGTATCGTCATCATCCTTTGACTATTTGATCATATTGAAAAAAAAAAATGTTGAGCTCCAATGTCATATTTTCGAAAGATAGATTTATAATATCATTCCTACAATTAATGATAGCATTTGATGTAATAAGGATAAAACTGTCACCCACAGCCGTTGGAAACGTCGACAGTTTCAGCCAGCATAGACGACCTTTCCTGACGGGCCATCAATGGCTAAAAGTCGTCGGGGAATGTCATTGCCAATGGTTTTTAACCGTCAGCATTGCCCTACTTTTTAGTAGTGTTTCCTTGTCTACTGAAGAACCCAAGTGTGGAATTGGGTGCAAACAGTTTGAAGTCAAAGAGTGGTAGCTGGCCTACATCATGCAATGACAACAATAGCAAGTGGCCAGTCAAATATGCAGCTATAACCTTTGAGGAAGGCAATAAAGTGTTAGTCACGAGCAATAGTTGCTTTGAGAGAGGAAATAGGAATTTGAAAAAAACTTACGATGTACCATTGCCTTCTTGATCATTCTCTTATTTAAAAAATGATATTTATTTGACTTACTTCTTGACTTGTTTATTCTCTTAAACTTGTAGATGGGTACCAATGCTGCTTGGTTGAAATGATGTGTAGACAAAGAGGCTAGATATAGCTGTATTGGCCAAGTTAGGAGTGGACAACATGGATGATTTATTTTTAATATATTTAGACTATTTTCAACTCATTGTTGTAAATATTATATATTTTTTATTGTAAAGTCGTACAATATTTGTTTAATATTCATTTTTAATTGTACTGTAACATTTTTTTTAGGTTTCGAACATTATAAAAATACAAATTTCAATCGAAAAAAGAAAATTTAGTGGCAAAGGTTAAGTGGTTGCACAGCTTTTATTGGTGGGTGCTTCCTAAATAAGAAAGGGTTCAAAACTATTCTTAATAAGGAAAAATATCTTTCCTAAAATATTGTTCCCAAAATTAAGAAGGGTTTAGAACTATCTCGATAATTGTAAGTTCTTGTGACATAATAGATCAGTGACCCGACATTTGTAAAAGAAAAAAGGGATGGGTCTTTTCAATATTCCTTAATCTCAAGGAGGATATTTTTCTTGATTTGTTCCGTAGAGATTTCATTGTTCCAATCAAATTTTTATTCATAGTTGTAAGTTCCCATGACATAATAGCCTGTTCTCCCCAGTCTAAATAGGTGGGTCAATTCATTCCCTTACAACCATACTTAAAAGGTTTCTAACTCATACGGCTTAGCATGTTAATCTATCATATCTAAATAAATAAGATTTCTTATAAATCTCTCTGATTTTTTTCTAGAGTTAACTAGAAGATGTGGTTTATAAAATTTGAAACGGTACCCAAAACGGTTTTCAACCATTCCTAAATAGCTTTGGTGTAGTGTATTAGATCCCGTGATTTATTTTTTTTCTTTCATTTTGGAGGATTTTTCACGTTAAAAATCTTAGTGCCTCTTTTACCTGTTATATATTGGATGATATACTTGTTTGAGTTAGAAGTAATTATTTTTCATCAAATCTCACCCTATTGTAAATCTTATTTGATTTACACATATTAGGGAAATGAGTTGTTTTCCCCACATGTTTCCTTTAGTTTAGACAACCTGAGATTTCCATCTGCTTCATTTTTTGGGCTCATTCCCTGTTCTAGAAGAACATATGGACGGCGTGGATATAGAATGCATGCAACAATGTGGGTCTCATAAGTAAGGGCCGCACGTCTTGGTTGAGCCTGGGGCCCACCTAATCCGCTCCCTCTTACTTGAAGAAGTTCTTGAGACCCATACAAACCACGTACTGATGATCATGACCATTGGATTATTTTAAAAACATCAATGTATTGTAAGTGCTATTGTTTCTTGCTCCTTTGATTGTCAAATTTTGTAGTGCCAAAACCACAATCAGTATCTTGTGTAGCACATTGATATATATTGTTCAAGACAATTCATCACATGTACAAGGACAATGCTTCAAGTCAAGAACAAAGATTTACTTTAAGAAATGTAAGATCAAGTACATTGTTCACTCCTTTAAAATTCAAAGTTCAATGTTTTAAAGTGACATCGAAAGATAAGTCAATTGTTCATGCTCAAGACTCAAGTGAAGTACAACTCAAGTACTACAAATTCAAGCTTCAAAAGATCTCAAGTTCAAGCTTCATCATGTGTCGAGATCTCAAGCTTCATGAACTTCAAAGATCATCTATCAACTGAAGAAAAGAAGGTTCAATGTTCATACTTCTTGTTTAAGGTATGAAAGACCTTAGATTGACCATAGGGTAGGTCATTTTGAATACCTAATTCAAATCGAATCATTTTATAAGTGTTTGGAATATTCTTCGACTAGTCCTAGCACTGGCTCGACCAGTCCAAGAAATTTCAAGACTAGTCCTAAGTTTGTT
Source organism: Magnolia officinalis (assembly GCA_021015155.1). Taxonomy (NCBI): domain Eukaryota; kingdom Viridiplantae; phylum Streptophyta; class Magnoliopsida; order Magnoliales; family Magnoliaceae; genus Magnolia; species Magnolia officinalis. The sequence continues at coordinate 13,181,295 of JAJHSJ010000016.1, read as the reverse complement.
GAAAATTTTTGAAATTTTTTGTTAAGCCACGACCAGTCCTTGAGACTACTCGACCGGTCCTATGAATAGTGCACGACTCGTTTACGACCACTCCTGCAGCTACGACTCAAAGTCTAGCAACCATTCCAGGTTCCTCATGACCAGTCGTGGAGGCCCCTCGACCGGTCGTGGATGGCCTATGACCAATCGTGGAACAGTTTTATCTGATCACGCTTAAAATTTTAAAAATCTGTTGGTCCTATGACCAATCGTAGTGTCCATAAGACCAGTCGAAGATGCAACTTCTACACTTATAAATAGAGCACGAATTTCAGAGTTTGATATCCAATTCAAGTATAGTCAAGACATCACTCTGAGAGATAAATTTGTAAACTTCTTAAGCTATATTGTGCATATTTAATATTCTCTTTTATTGGTTTTTTATATTTGATTTTGTATTCTGCATTCCAATCTGATTTGAAAGAGGGATTGTAGTATTCCCAATTCTTGGAATCAAAATAAAATAGAGCTAACCCAACTTGATTTAATTTAAAATCAATTTAGAACTTAGAACCATTTCATAAGTGAGTGTGGACATTGAACTTCTATATTCGAACTTCTACTTCGATTTGGTCCTTCCGGGCTACAATAAAAGGAGAAATTCATGTATTTTACATTATTGTAATTTCATTTGTTTTGGTTTCTCTTGAGATTAAGCCAGAAAAATATCATTCTTTGGGTTATCTTAGGAGATCCAGAAAACTCTGAGTGTGGGGTTTTCTGAATTGTGTAAGCCCACTTGAAAGACACAGTTGTGAGGGTTTTAGGTGAACCTGAAAAAACCTATTTTCATAGTGAACGCTAATATCCACTATGTGAGGATATTAGGAGTGAAGTAGCTATGTGGCTGTTGTTTAATAGTTGGTGTACACACAGGCGAACCAATATAATTGTTTGTATTTTGTGGACGTGTGGTTTATTTTCTATATCTTTTATCATTCAATATTGTGAGATGTATTTGCAGATGTGAATGTTGTAATCTTTTACATTTTAATCATTGTGGGGATTGTTGTAATACCTTATATTTCCTTTATAGCTATTTCCTTTTTATTCCTCTTCAGTTTGAGTTTTTAATACACAAACCGTTCTAATAAGGTTGTCCTGCCATAAACCCTTGGTTTTTATGGTGCAAGGTTGTCCTTAGAACAACATTTGTGTCAACCTCTCAATACTAGAATTTTGAAGTTGCTTTACATTTCCGTATTGTGGATTGTTTATAGTGTTATCTTTCCTTTAATTGTTTAAATTCCTCTGTTATCATTTTAATTTGGCATAGTCCTATTCCCCCCCCCCCCTCTTGGACTCTAGCTCGGCCTTTTCAAGTGGTATCAGAGCCTAATAGCTTGTTTTTAATTATTCTATTTGGATTTATTTCCTGAGCTAATCGATCCGAGCTATTTAAGATGTAAAATTTTAATAGCCTTTCTGTAACATCCCGGATTTTTGCCAACTTGGAATTAGACGTCCTTAGGCAATGGGTCGATCCTAACACCTTATTAACTTGTCAGAACTCAATCCCAAAGTCTAAAACCACTTTTGAACCCATTTCCTTCACAAATCCCACCCTTCACCACCTTGTTCTTCAATTTTTCTAAGTACTTTCACCCCAGACACTACCTTAAACTAGCTAAGTATTATAACTTGGATCACTTTATATACAAACTACAAAGGCCCAGGTACCACCTCAGATAGAAATTACTCAGGACTAAATCCTTTAGAAATTAGGCGAGAATTAGCTAGTGTTAAACTAGAGTACCTGTGAAATTAGCACCAATCACTTTAAATACGATTTGCAAGACCCAAAACTTGTAGAATCATTGACGCTACATTACCCTAAAATATAGGATCAATCTCATTACCCGTCTGCTCTCGGGAGCATCTCGAAACTCCGTATCAGATCTGGACCGCACGTCGAAAGTCTGATTAACACGAAGTTAACGAATTAGGACCGCCTTGCAGGGCTTGGCAACCATCTTGAAAATCAAATCTAGATAGTGTCCCAGCACTATTTGCTTGAGCTTGGAGCGGGGAGTGTGAGAAACATGAAAATAATTTCAAAATAAATAAGGATTTATGAAATCTGGCATGTGACACTTGCGGTTCAGTATTGAGCAACCTGACCGTCAGAATCAGGCCAAATTACATCCTCAGATCAGGGAAATTTCCTCAAACATATCCATGTACTCGGAATCTCCGATCGAGATCTACCGACTGTTGAACTGAAACTGGTCCGCCACGCGTCATCTGAGAACCCTACTGGAAAGAAAACTTAATGGTACCTAGATCCAGTGTTAGTGAGCTTAAGTCCGACCACACATAAAAAAGGGGCCACTAGAAGTTCTCCGTTGAGCTGAAACTGACCCACTTTGGATATAACCTAAGTATACCTTGACCTGAAGTCTATTTCGGTGAGGTTTTATGCTATATAAGGACCTTTAAACTCTCTCTCATTTAGCCATACGAATTTGAGAAAAAATCTAGGTGTGAAAGAGAGAAAGCGTGAGAGTTGTGGGAGCATCTCCCTGCCGCCTGATCCTGCCGTTCGGCAAGCTTAACCACTCCATTCTAATCGCTTTCCCGGCGATTCCGGCATCATTTCTAGGTAAGAAACCCTAACCCTAACCTGTTTTGGGGTTTTGATAGTTGTAGGTTATGAAATAGCTAACCTATTTCATTATATAGGTTACCAAACTGCCGAATGCGAAAGCTTAGCAAACCTATCGGATTCGTTACGATTCTACGGCAAAAGGTGCGGACTTTAGATGTATAGGTTATGGTTTTCAATGCTTTCAATGTCAGATAATGATAGATTCATGAGATTTTGTGTATTCTTGGCATTTGTAGAAAATACTGTATCCGTATAAATTTCGCTGATATGATTGCCATGAGTAATTGCCGTGTATTTATACTAGTTATGGATGTATGACCTGTTTGGCGAAAGGATTCGCCCTAATACACTTTTTGGCCAACATAGCTTATGTAGGCTAATGTGTGTAGTCTAAGTGTTTGTTGAAATGACTAAATAAATATGGATTTATGATTTATGCCTACCATATGTATTGAATGTAAGAACATGATTGATTTGTATGCGACAACTCCTTGTTATAAGGATTTATCCTATTCTATGTTGAAATCAACATACGTCATGTATGTTGGAGTGGTGTAGTCTAAATGTTTGCTAAAATGCCTGTGTGAGAAATTGTGTGACGGACTAAGTTTAATAGTGGTGTTGAGATAGGATCATCAACTACCTTAGAAACGTATATGATTCCTTCATGATGGTTGTTCAATTTAATTGCTTACTATGAAATATATGTACTTGTATTTCTTGTTTATATTGTGCTTTGTAACATGCTTTATGACATGTTTGTTAACATGCTTGAATTACTTTGATTATTATGCTTTACTCCACATGCTTCTGAATAAGGATTGATTGTGATTGGGGTTATGATTATAGTCCAGACAATCGATAAAGGAATTAAATTCGTGGTTGAGATTCATTTCGCCACGTAGGATGTGTCTGACGAACCCGAGTCGTACTTCTGTTGGCGACAGTGGTTGGGCCACACGAAGTGCTTATGCACTTCATGTCATTCAGTTGATTGTGCGCTCGTGCTAGTCTGACTCGTCAAGTAACCCGATGTGTTTAATGTATGTTCATCATGTTTGGATGCTACTGCTTGAACCTAGGGTACCAAACTTACCAGTGAAATCCCGTTAACCATGGTACCTCGATCTGCTAAGACTCATGAGCCGGGTATGGTGGTATGGGACACCGTGGTCAAGCTGTTGGCCTACGCTGGGGCCACGTGCCTCCCCGTAGTGTCCATTGAGCAACCAGACTAGTGTGCCGAATACGGTGGTATGGGACACTGTATTCGAACTGTCGGCCTACACTAATTAGTGAGGAGCCCTTTGTAGTGACCTCAAGCATACTCTGAATTTGAGGTGAGGCGACGAGTTTTGCCGCGGTGTATAGAGTATGAACTAGGCATGTATCAATTTAGTGATGAACCGTTAAAAAGGTGATGGGGAAGTGGTGTAGCGGTTGAGTGTAATAGCCCTGACAGTCTTTACAGCGCCCTAGAACCACACTATCGTATGAGATTATCTAGGTTTGACGACCCTAGAATGGATCATGTTTGGGAATGATATAAGTGAGGTACCTTAGTTTTCCAATCCTGCTGTTTGAAATGAACTAATAATAACTCGGTAATCATGCTCATCATTGCACTGCATGTGCCAGGAAGATGTGGAGCACTGAGGAATGAAAGCATACCGCGAACGTAAGATGGTGTCGCATGAGGGAGTATGTCGGTGAGGGCATGCATCATAACTGCATTCATACTTGCATTAATAAGAGTAGTTAGGAGTGTTTGATTGTACTGCTTTATTATTACTGCTTGACTGAATTGATAACATGTTAACCTATGCTTTATTGTTCCACTGAGTTGATCACTCACTCCCACGTTACGGGACGGTGCTTGCAACACCATGCAGACTGTCTTAGCTGCAGGTGATGGCGATGCTTGTGAGGCGGAGCCGGACCTTTGCATTAACTATGATGCTTGCTCGTGTTGGCTGTTTTCTGGCGGCTTCATGTGAGCCGTGTCTTAATTGACGGAGTTACAGGGATGTCAACTAAATGATCTTACATATTTTGGTACATTTTGGAGTTGTACTTGTACTTATTTAACCTGGTAACATTATCATACTCTGGAGACTCACCACAGTTTATATATTTTATATATCTATCATAGTCTTCTGCTTACAAATTTAACTATCTCTGGAGTATGATATGCTGTTTTGGTATAATCTCATTCATGTTTCAATACTCTCATCATAATCATCATTATCTGTGTTGCATAAGTGATGCGTTGGAAATCGGGGGCTGAGCTTCGCTCGACATCCAATTTTCAGGGCGTTACAAGATAGTATCAGATCATGATTTGGATTAAACCGGGCCTGGGTTATGGTAACACGACGCACTCTGACGCACTCTGAATTAGGAAGGGGGCGATAAAACCTAGAAACCATATTCGAATTTAAGTTTCACCGACAGGTGAGACTATACAGTAATTTAGTCCACAACGTATCTTTGGTCGCGTGAAACGACCTAAGTCGGCCGTCAGTCGATGGGTTTGAGTCGTTCCTTAGAAATGAATGTCCTTAGGTTGTGGGTCAACCACAACACCTTACACTTAAACTCAAAGCCTAAAACCCCTTTTTATCCAATTCCTTCAAAATCTCACCCTCCACCACTGTATTCTTCATTTTTTTAAAGCACATTCATAATACACACCAATCCTAGGTTATAAATGAAGAAGAACAATACCGAAATTAAAAATTATCATAAATAGGAAATAAATGGATAAAATGGGTTTTGACCCTTAACCTTTTGAAATATAACCAAATAAATGGGTTAGTTGGATAGATTAGCTCCTCCTACCCAAAAATCATATGTCACACATCACATAAACTCATTCCGGTTTGCAAATTGGCCCCAAAAATGCCTCAAATGGAGTCAGGGGCCACACTATGAAATCCGGGGGGACCCGGGATAGTCCCGGGGTACCATTGGCACCATGGGAGGGTAGTGAACACCGCCCTACCACGGAGGCACCGTAGCTGGTCCGGTGGACCGCGGCGGAACCGTAGTTAGGTTGGGCCGGTGCTGGTCAGGGTCGGCCCGACCCCTAGTTACGTGTGGTGCCCACCAAAATTTGTGGGGACCCCTGTTTTTACTCCGTTTTTGCCCCCTCTCTCTCAAAACACCCTCCAAGCTCTCGCTTTCCCTCAAATTTCAGTTTTTCTCTCCCAAACCTCTCTTCTAATCACCCAATCTGCCATTTTTGGCCACAACCTATACCCCTCCATTAGTTATAGCAATCCCTACCTCCCTACCCTCTCTGTTGTCTCATATTTGAGCTCTTACACTCCCATTTGTGGCTCAAGATCGTACACACCTCTCAACCCAACCCATCTCTCCATTTTCCTTCTCAAATCACTGTCCTTTGGGCCTCCACAATATCTGTTGAGGCTCCAATCCGTGGGAAACCAAACTTCCAGCCTTTTCTCTCTCTCTCTATCACTTTTTCTTCACTTTTCCATGGCTCTATCTGAGCTTAGTACGGCCACTTTCTCGGATGTCTAGCTATCCATACTGTTGTCTTGTAGTTTACATGGGTTACCGTCTTTGGTTGTTTTTGTTTTCATGTTGATGGGTGTAGTAGTTGGTAGAATGTTTTAGATGTTTGAGGACATTTAGGGCCCATTCGGCCAACTACATTAGGTGAGTTAGGTGGATAGAATTGTATAAGTAACAATAAATGTATGTGTAAGATATGATCCCTAGATTGGGTGTATCCCATGTTTTCTAATGCCATGTTTGGAATGTATGCAATGAAAAGTATATCCCGGGTTTTCTTTTCCAATTTACACTTAGAAATTCCTCATCATGGGATATGGAAATCCCATCTCATACTTTCCAACATAACGCCCATTTTCCAAAGCCTATAAAATTAATCCCCACCCACCCTCCTACCAACCATGCCACTCCCAATCCCGAGGAGGGATTAACAATGCAAGCCCATTAAATACAACTTAAGACCACTGGCCAAATAGGCCCTTGGAGTTTTGGACCTAGAGCAATGCTCCTAGATTTCGACAGACATGACCGTATAGGAAATCCAACAATTAATAATGTGAACTTTAGGACCCTCTTAGCTGGTGTAAGCATGTGTGAAGTGCTCGAGAGTATTAAATTTAAGTCCGTACAACTCAATTCTAATTAGAAAACTTTAACCCTAAGTGATAAAACCCTTCCTGTATTAGAAATGATGTGAAATCATCTAGCGTATAAGCACAGACTTTGGACTACACCTATGGATTTCCACTACTCCTAAATTAAGACTAGACTACTGGTTACATTAGAGAATGCCAGAGATCGATAGATGTAGCTAGGTCAAATCAATACACCTCTTTGATCTGGGTTGCACAACGAAAGCGTGGTGGACCCTTGCCCCACTGACCCAGGATCGAATGGAGTTGATCCAGACTATACGTAAGAACAGGTCACTAAATAGGATGACCTACCCTATCTCGAACATAGAATGAGGCGAGGATTTTCTTAGACCAAGACCTAAAGGGCAACCTGAGAAATAGGACATTTGAACCTTTCTGTTATGGGCATTCCCTAAGTGTTTAGAGTGATCGGTCTACGGAGTTACTGAAATATACAACTGCGAAGCATTCGCGGCTTGACCCAATTCTCAATCCTGGGCGACTACCAATGGACTCACTGTTTGGCCGAGCAGAAGACCAGAATCCACCAGGATTCAGAAGGGATACGATGAGCTTTCTACCCTGGGCCGGTAGATGATCGATGTATCGGGATCAAGCCCACTATAACCGTCTCTCTGTGTTGGTCAAACATTGAAAACAGCTATCTTACTCTAAATTGTTGGGAATCGTCATCAAGACTCCAAATAGGTAAAGAAATAAATTGTAGAAAACCATCAGGATATGGGAAATGGATAAAGAAATAAATTTTAAGGGGGGTAGACTAAAATGAACCAGGCTAGTATATACCCTATGTAATAAAACATAGGCAAAGAAATAATTAAATCTTTCCTTATTACCCTTAGGCAATTTCGGGGACGAAATTTTATTTTAAGGGGGGTAGATTGTAACATCCCGAATTTTTGTCAACCTGGAATTAGACGTCCTTAGGCAATGGGTCGATCCTAACACCTTATTAACTTGTCAGAACTCAATCCCAAAGTCTAAAACCACTTTTGAACCCATTTCCTTCACAAATCCCACCCTTCACCACCTTGTTCTTCAATTTTTCTAAGTACTTTCACCCTAGACACTACCTTAAACTAGCTAAGTATTATAACTTGGATCACTTTATATACAAACTACAAAGGCCCAGATACCAACTCAGACAGAAATTACTCAGGACTAAATCCTTTAGAAATTAGGCGAGAATTAGCCAGTGTTAAACTAGAGTACCGGTGAAATTAGCACCAATCACTTTAAATACGATCTGCAAGACCCAAAACTTATAGAATCATTGATGCTACATTATCCTAAAATTTAGGATCAATCTCATTACCCGGCTGCTCTCGGGAGCATCTCGAAACTCCGTATCAGATCTGGACAGCACGTCAGAAGTCCAATTAACACGAAGTTAAGGAATTAGGACCACCTTGCTGGGCTTGGCAACCATCTCAGAAATGAAATCCAGATAGTGTCCCAGTGCTATTCGCTTGAGCTCGGAGCGGGGAGTGTGAGAAACATGAAAATAATTCCAAAATAAATAAGGATTTATGAAATCTGGCATGTGACGCTTGTGGTTCAATATTGAGCAACCTGACCGTCAGAATCAGGCAAAATTACACCCTCGAATCAGGGATATTTTCCCAAATATATCCATGTACTCAGAATCTCCGATCGAGATCCGTTGATTGTTGAACTGAAACTGGTCCGCCACGCGTGATCTGAGAACGCTACTGGAATGAAAACTTAATGGTGCCTAGATCCAGTGTTAGTGAGCTTAAGTCCGACCGCACACAGAAAAGGGGCCGCTAGAAGTCCTCCGTTGAGCTGAAACTGACCCACTTTGGATATTACCTAAGTATACCTTGACCTGAAGTTTATTTCGGTGAGGTTTTAGGCTATATAAGGACTTTTAAACCCTCTCTCATTCAGCCATACGAATTTGAGAAAAACCCTAGGTGTGAGAGAGAGAAAGTGTGAGAGTTGCAGGAGCATCTCCCTGCCACCTGATCCTGCCACTCTGCAAGGTTAACCATTCCATTCTAATTGCTTTCTCGGCGATTCCGGCGTCATTTTTAGGTAAGAAACCCTAACCCTAACCTGTTTTGGGGTTTTGATAGTTGTAGGTATGAAATAGCTAACCTATTTCATTCTATAGGTTACCAAACTGCCGAATGCGAAAGCTTAGCAAACCTATCGGATTCGTTACGATTCTACGGCAAAAGGTGTGGACTTTAGATGTATAGGTCATGGTTTTAAACGCTATCAATGTCAGATAATGATAGATTCATAATCTGCATGCAATTGCACATGTACAAAGAGCTGTCTGTTTTCCGTTTCGGTTAAATACGAAGAATATGAGATTTTGTGTATTCTTGGTATTTGTAGAAAATACCGTATGTATAAATTCTGCTGATATGATTGCCATGAGTAATTGCCATGTATTTATGCTAGTTATGGATGTATGACCTGTTTGGCGAAAGGATTCGCCCTAATACACTTTTTGGCCAACATAGCTTATGTAGGCTAATGTGTGTAGTCTAAGTGTTTGTTGAAATGAATAAATAAATATGGATTTATGATTTATGCCTGCCATATGTATTGAATGTAAGAACATGATTGATGTGTATGCGACAACTCCTTGTTATAAGGATTTATCCTATTCTATGTTGAAATCAACATACGCCATGTATGTTGGAGTGGTGTAGTCTAAATGTTTGCTAAAATGCCTGTGTGAGAAATTGTGTGACGAACTAAGTTTAATAGTGGTGTTGAGATAGGATCATCAACTACCTTAGAAACGTATATGATTTTCTTCATGATGGTTGTTCAATTTAATCGCTTACCATGAAATATATGTATTTGTATTTCTTGTTTATATTGTGCTTTGTAACATGCTTTATGACATGTTTGTTAACATGCTTGAATTACTTTGATTATTATGCTTTACTTCACATGCTTCTGAATAAGGATTGATTGTGATTGGGGTTATGATTATAGTCCAGACAATCGATAACGGAATTGAATTCGTGGTTGAGATTCATTTCGCCACGTAGGATGTGTCTGACGAACCCGATTCGTACTTCTGTTGGCGACAGTGGTTGGGCCACACGAAGTGCTTATGCACTTCATGTCGTTCAGTTGATTGTGCACTCGTGCTAGTCTGACTCGTCAAGCAACCCGATGTGTCTAATGTATGTTCATCATGTTTGGACACTACTGCTTGAACCTAGGGTACCAAACTTATCAGTGAAATCCCGTTAACCATGGTACCTCAATCCGCTAAGACTCATGAGCCGGGCATGGTGGTATGGGACACTGTGGTCGAGCTATCGACCTACGCTGGGGCCATGTGCCTCCCCGTAGTATCCATTGAGCAACCAGACTCGTGATCCGAATACGGTGGTATGGGACACTGTATTTGATCTGTCGGCCTACACTGATTAGTGACGAGCCCTTTGTAGTGACCTCGAGCATACTCTGAATTTGCGGTGAGGCGACGAGTTTTGTCGCGGTGTATAGAGTATGAACTAGGTCTATATCAATTTAATAATGAACCGTTGAAAAGGTGATGGGGGAGTGGTGTAACGATTGCATGTAACAGCCCTGGCAGCCTTTGCAGTGCCCTAGAACCACACTATCGTATGAGATTATCTAGGTTTGACGACCCTAGAATGGATCATGTTTGGGAATGATACAAGGGAGGTACCTTAGTTTCCTAATCCTGCTGTTTGAAATGGACTAATAAAAACTCAGTAATCATGCTCATCATCGCACTGCTTGTGCCTAGAAGATGTGGAGCACTGAGGAATGAAAGCATACCGCGAACGTAAGATGGTGTCGCATGAGGGAGTATGTCGGTGAGGGCATGCATCATGACTGCATTCATACTTGCATTAATAAGAGTAGTTATGAGTGTTTGATTATACTGTTTTATCATTACTGCTTGACTGAATTGATAACATGTTAACCTATGCTTTATTGTTCCACTGAGTTGATCACTCACTCCCACGTTACGGGACGGTGCTTGCAACACCAACCAGACTGTCTTAGCTGCCGGTGATGGCGATGCTTGTGAGGCGGAGCCGGACCTTTGCATTAACTATGATGCTTGCTCATGTTGGCTGTTTTCTGGTGGCTTCATGTGAGCCGTGTCTTGATTGTCTGGGTTACAGGGATGTCGACTAGCTGATCTTACACATTTTGATACATTTTGGAGTTGTACTTGTAATTATTTAACCTAGTAACATTATCACACTCTGGAGACTCACAACGGTTTATATATTTTATATATCTATCATAGTCTTCCGCTTGCAAATTTAATTGTCTCTGGAGTATTATATGCTGTTTTGGTATAATCCCATTCATGTTTCAATGCTCTCATCATAATCATCATTATTTGTGTTGCATAAGTGATGCGTTGGAACTCGGGAGCTGAGCTTTGCTCAACTCCTGATTTTCAGGGTGTTACACTTTCAGTCACTAGGCCTCCACTATTTGATAGATCTAATTATGCCTATTAGAAAGCCAGAATGAGAATTTTATTAAAATCCATGGATGAGAGTGTGTGGCTAGCCACAATGATTGAATGGACCCCTCCTACCACTGAAGTAACTGGTATCAATGAATCAAAATCTATGAGAGTAACACCTTATTTTTCTTGGACCACACTTCAGAAAAGTGAGAGTAGTGCCAATGCAAAAGCACTAAATGCAATCACTTGCGCACTATCACTGGATGAATTCAAAAGAATTATATCCTATGATTCTGCAAAGCAAGCCTGAGATATTTTAGAAATGACACACATGGGGACATCAATTGTCAAGAAATCTAAAGTCCAAATCCTCATAACCAAATTTGAGAAAATACATATGGAAGAAAATGAAATGTTCATGACTATATAAGATTAAATTACATTGTGAACTCTATGTGGGGTTTTGGTGATAAAATCCCAGAAAGTAAAGTCTGTGCAAAGATACTACGCTCACTTCCTGAATGGTTCAATTCTAAGGTAACTATGATCTAGGAACTTCGTGATACAGATAATATGAGGGTAGAAGAATTAGTTGGCTCTTTACAGACTTATGAGTTAACTTTTAAAGCTCCTAAAGGTAAATCTATCGCCCTTAAATCTTATAAATGTATTTCTCAAGAAAATTCTGATTTAGAAAATTCTGAAGATGATATGGCCCTTTTAGCAAAAAAGTTTTACAAAATTTTCAAAAGTAAAAAGAGGGTTGATTTTCAAAAATCTAATGATAAGTATATATCTAAATCTAAAAATTGAAAATTTTTAAAAGATAGTCAATGTTACAACTGCTATGAATATGGGCATTTAGTGAACAAGTGTCCCAAAAAGGACAAACCCAAAAAAGAAGGGTATGTTGGCTACTTGGGATGAATCTTCTGGCATTGAAGCTTCTTTTGAATTAGAAGATTCTGAAACAGAGTCGGGCAATGAAGTTAAGGCCCTTATGACTCTAGCTAAGTTCACTTTTCAGATCATGATGATTCAATTAGTGAAGAAAATCTAAATAGTGATCATGAAAATGAAGAAGATCTTCAAGAAACTTACAATGCCCCATACAAGGAAAGTTGTAAAATTGCTGTAAAACTAAAACTTCAAAAAGAAAAGTTTTTAAAACTTAAAGAACATTTTGATACTCTTATTTTAGAAAAATCCCATATTTCAGATTATTTTGAAAAGACTAAATACGATTTAGATTTCAAAACCTCCCTTATTGAAAATCTTAAATCTGAAAATGGAAAACTAAAACTTGAAGTCTCTTCACTTTCGAATTTGAAAGATACTTGGAGGTATGCCCAAGGTGATCTTAAGTTAGAAAGTTTTTTATCTGAATCCCGAAAATGCGACGATTGATCTGGTTTGGGATACGACAAAAATGTTCCTCCTAAACAGAAGAATACTCCTCGTAAGTTTGTGAAAGGAGAGTCTTTAAACTCAAAAATGAATAGTTCAAATCAAAACTTTTCTAAAAATACTAAAACTTTTCAATCTTTCAAACTAAAAGCAACCATATCAACTATAAAAATCAGAACCAAAACCCTTTAGCTGAGAAGATAGTTGATTTACTTAAGGAGCTCTTAAAATCTAACTCAGTAGGTCATTCTTACAACAACTACAAATACAAAAAGACCAACTATACTCCTAAACCCAAAACAGTTATGAAATGGGTTCCTAAGGTTACTAGCTTGGTTGCCCACACCATTTTCAAAGCTTCAAGCCATTCAAAGTGGTACCTAGACAGTGGTTTCTCCAGGCATATGACAAGCGACGAGGGTCTGTTCACCAATCTTAAAGATATGACTGATGGTTCAGTCACATTCGATGATGGTAGCAACTGCAAGATTCTTGGCCAAGGTACGGTTCAACTTTCTAACCTCTCTTTATTTGAGAATGTCTTATATGTAGAAGGTTTAAAACATAACTTATTAAGCATTTCTCAAATATGCGATAAAAATTATAGCGTAAAATTTTCTAACCTAGGGTGTGAAATTTTAAATAAAAAAAGTTTTGTAATATTAACTGGTCTCAATCGTGTTACATGGTCCGTACCGATGAGACTGAGTTATGGCATAAACGCCTTGGACATGTACACTACCACAATCTATATAAATTGAGCAAAAGAGAACTGATAAGAGGTCTACCTAAATTACAGAAAGTAGACAAAATATGTGGCGAACACCAGATTGGCAAACAAACTAGGAGTGCTCATAAAAAGGTGGACTCCAATGCCACATCCAAACCGCTTGAACTTCTCCACATGGATCTTATAGGACCAACAAGTACGGATAGTCAAGGTGGCAAAAAATACAAACTGGTAATTGTGGATGATTTTACCAGATTCACTTGGGTAGCCTAATTAAGGGATAAATTAGAAACCTTTGATAAAGTAAAAAAGAGTTCTCAAAGGGATCCAAACGGAAAAAGGTTCTCAAGTCTATAAGATCCGTAGTGATCGTGGATCAGAATATGAGAATAGTAGTTTTGAGAAATTCTGTTGCGATCAGGGAATATCACATGAATTCTCTGTGCCCAAAACACCCCAACAAAATGGAATTGTTGAAAGAAAAAATAGAGTGCTTCAAGAAATGACAAATGTAATGTTGAATAGTATGAAGCTCCCTAAAAATCTTTGGGCTGAAGCTGTAAATACTGCCTGCTATATGATAAACTAGGTTTATACAAGTAAGTTAAATAATAAAACGGCTTATGAAATGTGGTTTGATAAGAAGCCTACTGTCAAATACTTTCGAGCTTTTGGCAGCAAGTGCTATATTTTATGTGACCATGAAAATCTGAGTATGTTTGACACCGAAAGTGATGAAAGGATCTTTTTAGGATATGCTTTAAATAGTAGAGCGTATCAAGTACTAAATAAGAGGACCGGTGTAATTCAAGAGTCCGTCAATGTGGTCATTGACGATCACTTGAATACACCTACCTCAAGTTCAGATAATGATGAAGTTCTTCTAATTGACAAACCAGATACTTCATCTAGTCAAAATAACTCTGAACTAAGGACTGTTAAGGATCATCCAACCACTCAGATTCTTGGAAACCATCTCACTGGTGTGCGTACTCGTAGACAACTATAAGATATATGTAATTACATGTGCTTTACATATCAAATAGAACTGGCTAACATAAAAGAAGCTCTTACTGACAAAAACTGGATAGTAGCGATGCAAGAAGAGCTTAATCAATTTGTTAGAAATGATGTTTGGTATCTTGTTCCTAGACTTAAAGATAAATATATTATCGAAACTAAGTAGATTTTTAAAAATAAGTTTGATGAACTTGGTAATATAATTAGAAACAAGGTTATACTAGTTGTACAAGGGTACACTCAAATTGAAGGAATTGATTATGATGAGACCTTTGCCCCAGTAGCTCGTCTTGAATCAATTAAACTATTTATATCTATTGCTTGCTTTAGAAAATTCAAAATTTATCAAATGGATGTAAAGAATGCTTTTTTAAATGGTGATTTACATGAAGAAGTGTATGTTGAACAACCAAAGGGTTTTGAAGACCCTAAAAATTTTAATCATGTCTATCGCTTAAAAAAGGCTCTCTATAGTTTGAAATATGCTCACAGGGCATAGTACGAAAAATTGACTAAGTTTCTACTAAGTCATAATTTTCAAATGGGAAGTGTTGATAAGACCTTTTTGTTAAGAAACATAATGCTCACATCTTAATAGTGCAGATCTATATTGATGATATTATTTATGGATCTACTTGTACTAACTTAACTATTGAGTTTGCAGATCTTATGAAATCTAAGTTTGAAATGAGCATGGTTGGGGAATTGAATTATTTCTTAGGGTTACAAGTTAAACAGAAACCTGATGGTATCTTTATTTCTCAAACCAAATATGCTCTGAACTTAGTTAAAAAGTTCGGATTTGAGAATGGGAAAATTTTTGATACTCTTATGAGTACTACATTAAGACTCTCAAAGGACTCTACAGGTAAAAGTACAGATCCTAAATTATATCGCAGTATGATTGGCAGTTTACTTTATTTAACCGCAAGTTGACCTGATATTTCATTTAGCATAGGTATTTGCGCTAAATATCAATCTAACCCTAAAGAGTCACATTAAACTGCTATTAAGTGGATTATTCGATATGTAGCAAGTACAACACATTTGGGTCTCTGGTATCCACATGATATTAGTGTTTAATTGGCTGGTTACACATATGCTGATTGGGCTGGTAATATCGATGATAGGAAATCAACCATTGGTGGTTGTTTCTATATTGTAAATTGTTTAGTTTCTTGGTTTAACAAGAAAGAAAGTTCCGTATCGCTCTCAGCTGCTGAGGTTGAATACATTACAGATAGAAATGCAATTACCCAGCTTGTATAGATGAATAGAATGTTAAGCGATTACGGAATTGCACAAGATTCAATGGTTTTATATTGTGATAATTCCAGTGCAATTAATATATCTAAAAATCCAATCCAACATTTACAAACCAAGCACATTGATATTAGATATCACTACATTCATGAATTAGTGAAAGAAAAGACAATTTCTTTGGAATACATTCCGACCGAGAATCAACTTGCTGACATTTTCACTAAACCGCTCGATAAAAGCAGGTTTAATAAATTGAAATTTGATCATGGTATGTGAAATTTAAATTGATTATTCATGCATTTTTGTATTATAGTATATATATTTGTTAATTTATTTGTTTAAATTTTAAATTTATGTGAAGATTGCATATTTTTTGTCGTGCACGACCAGTCGAGGAAATACTCGACCAGTCATGTAGCGCACTGGTGCTTTTAAGTTGGGAGGAAAATCCTTTTCTTCCTCATTTGCTCTTCCTCTCCAACGAGTCTAAGCTCGACTGGTCGTACCCAACTTCTTGATTCTTCAAGGTGAGTCCATTATTTCCATTTTCTTTCTAGATTCAAGTGTATATCACTTCATTTTCTTACTTGGAGTGATTTATTTCTTGTTTCCTTGAAGTTTTTAGGATTTTCTTCTCCAAAATCTGATTTTGAAGAAACCCACTCTACATATTTTATAACTTCTTAATTCCTTCAATTCTTAGTTGCAAATAGATGCTAGAGGTAAAAAGAAAACTTCCCGTGGTGCTTCCTTATTTAGATCAACACCTATCACAAGGCACCACCTTCGGTCACCCAAAGATGATCCCTCCTATGTACAGGATTTATGGTCGTGCAATGTGATAGTAGAATGACCTGTGCATATTGAACATATTGCTCCATTTGATATCTTTCCTCTTCTCCAAGCTGTAGGATGGGATAACATTCTACATTGGAGTGGGCCGATATACCGGTCTATTGCGCAAGCTATGTTTGCATGTATTTCTAATTTCTCAACTGAAAATTTAACTTTTATTATAGCAACTAGAGAAGGTCCATTTGAAGTAGACCGACATTTGATTTCTGGACTAATGTACATACCTATCAATGATGAAGGTATTCCAATTAGCTCACTAGTTGATAAACATTCTAAATTAGAAAAACATAAGCTTACTAGAGCATTATGCAATATAGATGCATAATGGAGACAAAATATGAATGCGCTTGCTTCAAAGTATTTATTACCCAAATACAGGGTCCTTCACAGGATATTTATTTCAAATCTTTATCCTCATTCTGGTAACAAAACCGAACTCACATCTTTCATGGTTCAGATTCTGCATTCCATCATCTCTGATACATCTATTTGTTTTCCTTCTTTGATCTGTCATTCCATCATACAATTTCATCTCCATCCTGGACACAACGATATCCCTTTTACATATCTTATGACTATGTTGGCTACCCATATGTTAGTGGTTATGCCAATTGGAGAGGCTCCTATTCAACACCTTATTTTCAACAACTCAAATATAAATAAAATGAATTTAATGTTAGTTGTAGGTCAAGTCAATGTGGGTGTTGGTAGAGCTGAAGCTGTGAATGAAGAAGAAGGTGACGATTTACCTCCAAATGATATAAATATGGATGATATCTTTAATGAGATCAAATCAGATTCTGAGATTGACCCTGACTATCAGCCTTCTGATTTTGCTAAGAGGTTACATACTCTTGAGGATCAGGTGGCTCAGATTCATGTAACCCTAGATTCTCGATTTGCTTATATGCACAAATATATGAGGCGCATTAACAAAGGTTTACACCAAATTGTTCCATCTATTCATGCTCCTTCTTCAGGATCTGATTAAGTATTTTATCATATGGCCTGTAATAACTATTATGATGCTTTGCTTTCTTTTAGTTTGTGGGACTGACTTTGGATGAACTTGGTTCATGTTGATTACTTATATGTGAACATTATTTGCTTATATCTCTCATAGCTTGACTAGTTTGCTCCCTTATTCCTCTTTAGTTTATTTTCCTCTTCCATATCTTAGTTGCTTCTTTTGTCATATTGTGACAAAAAGGGGGACAAATATGGATGAACTTTGTTATGCTTGCTTATGGATATGGATATGGATTGTGGTTTAGTATTTTTTTTTTTTGTGTTCTACTCAGGGGGAGTAAGTAAGAAAGTGTGTTTTAACTATTTCATGATGATGTGTTCTAGTTATTGTAACGGGTGCATTATACTCTCTTGTGTATATATGGTGCATGATTCTTTGTTGAGCATGTAATGCTTCTCTTATTTTTAATGGTGTGTTTTGTCACAAATTCGATAAAGGGGGAGATTGTAAGTGCTATGGTTTCTAGCTCCTTTGATTGTCAAATTTTGTGGTGCCAAAACCACAATCTGTGTCTTGTGTAGCACATTGATATATATTGTTCAATACAATGCATCACATGTACAAGGACAATACTTCAAGTTAAGAACAAATATCTACTTCAAGAAATGCAAGATCAAGTACATTGTTCACTCCTTTAAACTTCAAAGTTCAATGTTTTAAAGTAACATCGAAAGACAAGTCAACTATTCATGCTCAAGACTCAAGTGAAGTACAACTCAAGTACTATAAATTCAAGCTTCAAAAGATCTCAAGTTCAAGCTTCATCATGTGTCGAGATCTCATGCTTCATGAACTTCAAAGATCATCTATCATCCGAAGAAAAGAAGGTTCAATGTTCATACTTCTTATTTAAGGTATGAAAGACCTTAGATTGACCTTAGGGTAGGTCATTTTGAATATTTTGAATACATAATTCAAATTGAATCATTTTATAAGTGTTTGGACTGTTCTTCAACTAGTTCTGGACTCTGTTCGACTAGTCCTAGCACTGGCTTGACCAGTCTAAGAAATTCCAAGACCAATCCTAAGTTTGTTGAAAATTTTTGAAATTTTTTGTTAAGCCACGACCAGTCCTTGAGACTGCTCGACCGGTCGTGTGAATAGTGCATGACTCGTTCACAACCAGTCCTGCAGCTACGACTAAAAGTCCAACAACCAATTCAGGTTCCTCATGACCAGTTGTGAACAGGTCACGACCAGTCATTGAGGCCCCTCGACCGGTCGTGGATGGCCTACGACCAGATGTGGAGCGGCTTTATCTGATCGCGTTCAAAATTTCAAAAATCTGTTGGTCCTACGACCAATCGTAGTGTCCATAGGACCAATCGAAGGTGCGACTTCTACACTTATAAATAGAGCACGAATTTCAGAGTTTGATATCCAATTCAAGTATAATTAAGACATCACTCTGAGAGATAAGTTTGTAAACTTCTTAAGTTATATTGTGCATATTTAATATTCTCTTTTATTAGCTTTTTATATTTAATTTTGTATTCTGCATTCTAATCTGATTTGAAAGAGAGATTGTAGTATTCCCACTTCTTAAAATCAAAATCAAATAGAGCTAACCCTACTTGATTTAATTTAAAATCAATTTAGAACCCTGAACCATTTAATAAGTGAGTGTGGACATTGAACTTTTATATTCGAACTTCTACTCCGATTTGGTTCTTCTGGGCTGTAACAAAAGGAGAAATCCAGGTATTTTACATTATTGTAATGTCCTTTATTTTGGTTTCTTTTGAGATTAAGCCAGAAAAATCTCATTTTTTTTAGTTATCTGAGGAGATCCTGAAAACTCAAAGTGTGGGGTTTTTGGAATTATGTAAGCCCACTTGAAAGACACAATTGTGAGGGTTTTAGATGAACCTGGAAAAACCTATTTTCATAGTGAACGCTAATATCCACTGTGTGAGGATATTAGGAGTGGAGTAGCTGTGTGGCTATTGTTTAACAGTTGGTGTACACACAGGCGAACCACTACAATTCTTTGCATTTTGTGGATGTGTAGTTTATTTTTTATATCTTTTATTATTCAATATTGTGGGATGTATTTGTGGATGTGAATGTTGCAATCTTTTACATTTCAAGCATCATGGGGAATGTTATAATAGCTTATATTTCCTTTCTATCTATTTCCTTTTTATTCCTCTCCAGTTTGAGTTTTTGATACACAAACCATTCTAGTAAGGTTGTCCTGCCAGAAACCCTTGGTTTTTATGGTGCAAGGTTGTCCTTAGAACAACATTTGTATCAACTTCTCAATACTAGAATTTTGAGGTTCCTTTACATTTTCGTATTGTGGATTGTTTATAGTGTTATCTTTCCTTTAACTGTTTAAACTCCACTATTATCATTTTAATTTGGCATAGTCCTATTCACCCCCCCCCCCCCAAATCAAGGAGTCTAGCTCGGCCTTTTCATGTATAACATCACAAACAAACAATTCCTTTAAAGTATCATGGAGCCTGGTCCACCCGTTGACCAACTTCAAGGTTCTGATTGAACAGACCAAAAGAATGATTAACGGCGCTGAAGCCCCCATCAACCACGAAGTTTTGACCACTCACAAATCCAGACTCATCGCTTCCAAAGTAGAGAGTAGTCAAGGCGACTTCCTCTTCCTTTAATGTAACCCCATGCAGATTAGTTAAACCACACATCCGATGGTTGATCTCTTCCGGGTCAATCTTACTGTACGGCTTGATCAATGATGAGACAATAAGGAATGGTGAGATGCAGTTCACCCTAATCCCGAAAATTTTGAGCTCGGTGGCGATGCTCTTCGAGAGCCCTACAAGTGCATGCTTTGATGCAACGTATGCATGAGATGCAACACCGCCGATGACAGACGCCACACTCTCATGGTTGATGATGCTAGCTCGTTGGGCTGGTGTAAGGCTCGTTTCCTAATCCGTACTGTTCCTTAGACTTCCACGATCCTCCCTGTCGAATTTCATTGACTCGCGACCTGTAGTCGGCAGTTGTGCGTGACCCTAAGTTATATCCCATAGATCAGGGTCGACTTGACCCAAGACTTGTACCATTGCAACCGCACTGTCGCTGCGGTTCCAACGCTGTAACTTAAGCACCGATGCGATACCCAGGCCAGGAGTTGTGGGCCCACATTTATTTCAAAGAAATGCCACGCATTATGGATTCCGAGAGAATCTCTATCCCATCAATCAATCAATCACAAGTCAAGTACAACCCATCACTCACCCATACCTCTCCCACCAACCATCCTAAAAGTCAATGAGACCCATGCTTTCCATGTCATATCCCTTACACACCACTCCTCTTTCTCTCATTTCTCACTCCATTCCAAGCAATTCCCATGGAGAGGATGTAACGGCCCAGTTTTCAAGACTCGAGTATACGACTCGTATACTAAAACCCAGGAGTTAACAGAATAATAATGGTAATCAATGGAAATCAAAGTATAAATAAAGGAAACCAAACATGGCATAAATATGTCCAAACTGAGGATAATATCGTGGCCCACTCAGCTAGGGGCCAAATACAAAACTTCAAGTTCCAAGGTAAACTAAAATAAACATAAATGGCTAATCTACTGGTTTAGACCAAAGTAAGCGGCCGCTCATCATAGAGCTACTCCTCGACCGTAACCGCCTCCAGGTTCACTACGTATCCATCGGCTCCGGTACCTATGTCCTCTGTACGGTTGAACATTGATGAATGAGTAGCCAGCTCAGTGTGATTCCCTCTCAAGATTTCACACCGCCGTCCTAGACAAGACGTAACATAAAAACAACATGACATACAAAACAGGAGACGATGCAGATCTTAATTAATGAATAGATGAATGAGTGAACATCAACTGGGGATGCTCATCCAGTTGGCTTTTGGACAAAACCCATGCAGTGTGGTCAATCACTAGCGAAAGTACATAGTACACGTGTAGTGTCAAACTCACTGAAGGTGGGTCGATAGTTGATGGTCTGGGAGCTAGCAAAATAATACCCCAATCAAACCCTATTAGGCACATGCTACAACATCCAGAATTAACCAACTATCATCGTCCGAATGCTATGAATGCATGATTAGCCGGTCCATTATTAATCCATTTACAATCAGCTGGTTTAGTAAACTCAAGGTCACTATAGGCAACTCATGGCCTAGCGTAGGCCAACGGCTCAGGCATAGTGTCCCATGACCACCATCCCCGGCCCATGAGGTCGCTGCCTTAAGGTGTGTATAGAGCCTACCAACACGTGATCAATCAATTCTCCATGTAAAGGGGACTACCACTGCAGGCTGACTCGGAATGAAGCGTTTAAAAATTTTGGAATGCGGTGATTAAAATTGTGACGATATGTATGATTCAAAAACAAGTAAACAGCAATAATTGTAAATGTTGTAAGGTCCATTCCATAGTCAGGTAAGTGAAACCACTTCATAGATGGTAAGCCCCAAAATCGAATGCCACCATCCATTACCTCCACATTGGGGGTCTACTTATATCACAACCAGGCTAGTTACACCCTAAGCACAGACTCTCCTTAGACAGAGATTCCCATGGAGAGATTTCAATAACATGTGTTTTATGAACAATAGCATGGAAACTAAGCATGAATAAATAACCAAATAGCATGCATGTACTCATATAGTATCCGAGTCGCATAGTCAAAATTTTACAATTCTAAGGCATGTACTCAGTGAAATTAAACACGTAGTTCATATGATGAGTAACTAGTTAAATAACTTGGACGGGTTTAGCGCACATATTCAAACGAACTAACCAAGTATAAATATGAACCTGAGGCATGTTTTCAAATTATCCAACCGACTATCTAGATAGACTTATCAAATAGTTTAGTTATTTCTAAGACATGTGGGCTGTTAACTAAGCAAATATGTTAAACAATTCCAATCCATTCTAAGCTATCTAGGCACTCTAATCACTTTTGAAACAAAGTTTGGATAAATTAATCAAGAGTCAATCACTTGCAAATCATAAGTCCCAAACAACAACCAAATGATTTACCATTTCTGGATTATCATTCGAGATTAACATGAAAACTACTTTTGGCCCAGTTTAGTGATGAAAATCCCAAGGGGAAGAAAATCATCACTTGGGTTGTTGTAGTACCTTCCTTGGTTCCGTTTTCTGAGGTTAGCTAACGTCCAACGCCGTATAATGGATTTCCTAGGATCATTTCCAAGACAAGAATCATATTAACAAGTTGGCGGTTGAGTAAGTTGATAAGGGCCCACCTATATGTAATCTTGGGCCAGACTTGGCCCAATAATTAAGGCCTGAACTGGGCCAGCAATGTGGTCTAGCTTGGCAACCCATTTACCATCTAGAAAATGGCTAGACTGGTGTAACACCCTGAAAATTGGGGGTCGAGCAAAGCTCAACTCCCAAGTTCCAACGCATCACTTATGCAACATAGATAATGATGTTTAAATGTTGTCCATATTAGTGCATTAAACTTGAGTGGGATTACACTAAAACAACATATCATACTCCAGAGATAATGTAATTTAGCAAGCGGAAGACTGAAATATATGTATTGAGATAAGTAAGCGGTTATCTGCCTCCAGAGTATGATAATGTAACAGGGTTGAATACATACATGTATAATTCCAAAATTTATAAAATATCAAAGTGTAACTATCCAACTAATCCATGTAACCTTATAATCTCGTCGAATTAGAACAAGGTCTACGAAGACCCGCCTAATAGCTGAACATAGGAGAATTCCTCCTCCTCGTCCATGACGTCCATTTCAGTTGCATGGACTCTGTCATTACTTGCATCTACAACAGATTCTGGTTGGTGTTTTAAAACACCATCCCAGGTGAGAATGAGTAGCTAATTCAGTGGAACTATAAAGCAAAGGTTAACATGTTATCAATTCAGTCAAGCAGTAATGATAAAGAAATACATCAAATAATCTTAACTACTCTTATTAATGTACGGATGATATACGGAAATGATGCATGCCCTCGCCTGCACTCCCTCAGCGACTTCATCTCACGGTCGTGCATGGAAAACTCCTTAAACGTGCGCTTCCTCGCCAAAGCACATGCAATGCGGTGCATGGTCGTGTTAGCCAAGTAGTTAATTAGGATTATTCGTAAAGCAGATTCGGGAAGCCAAAGTACCTCCCTTTATATCATTAACCCAGCAGGGATCCATCTAGGGTCATCAATCCTAGTTAATCACATATGATAGGCAAGTTATAGGGCATCACCCCTAATGAAAGCAGTGGATATGCAAGTTTAATTGATTATACTCGAGGTCACTCCACCAACGCCCTACCAACTGGAGCGCTATTTTGGAAGGGGGTCCGGGTCAGATAGTACACCCTAACCCATGCTGGGACCACAGCCAGGCTGCACCGGTGTAGGCCGACAGCTCGAATACAGTGTCCCATACCATTGTATTCGGCTCACTAGTTTGGATTACTCACTGGTCACTATGGGGAGGCTTGTCACCCTAGCGTAGGCTGACAGCTCGACCACGGTGTCCCATACCACCATGTCTGGCTCATGAGTCTTAGCAGATCATGTACCATTGTTGAACGGGCTTCACATTGATAAGTGGTACCTTAGATTCAAGCAGTAGCATCCATACATGGTAAACACACAACAGGCCAATCGGGTTATTTGACAAGTTCGATTGGTACGAGCGCACGTTGAATTAATCGACATGGAGCGCATAAGCACTCCACATGGCCTAACCACTGTCGACAATCGTCGTACGACTCAGATTCATCGAACGTATCCAAGGTGGCGAGACTAGTTCAGCCACTCAATCGGGAACCATTACCGATTGCTTGGACTACCTTGTAGTCCCAATCATACTGAAATGCAACAAGTGGATACATGTGATAATCATGTAAGCATTTAACAAACAATCCAAGTACAACACTCATTTGAGCATTTTATCAAACATATTGAACATGTCACCAAATATTGTAATTCATCCATAAATTGCATAGTTGAAATTAAGGTTACATGAAGGAAATTATATATATATATATATATATATATATATATATATATATATATATATATATATATATATATATATATATAAGGTAATTGAGAATCTCATCTCAACACCCTTATTAAATACAATTCATCAAGTAATTTCTCATTCAAACATTTATCAAACACTTAGCCTACACATTACCAAATACATAGACTAGATTAGTTATGACATGAACTACAGCAATTTCCTGCACATCATAGGCTATAACGCATATAACAAACATGGATTTTAGATTAGAAATCATAATAAGCATAAATCATAATTCCAAGTTCATTTAAACATTTCAATAAACACAGAAATGCATATTTGTTCAACATAGTTCATACATGTGTAACATATGGAAAACATCGTAACTAAGATCATATGGCGGCAATCGAGTCAGACATAAATCATTAGCTGACATTAAAAGCCTTGAAAACTATAACCTACACGTTTATAGTCCACACCTTTCATCGATTTGCTTGTTTCGAACTTAGTTGGAAACCTACACTTCCATCTACAGAACAACGATTACCTAAATCACGAAAGAAGTTAGTTATTTCATTGATTTCTCTATTTGGATTCCTAAAACGAGATTAGGTTTAGGATTTCTTACCCAAATCAAAGTTGGAACAGTTCGTGTAGCGATGGTGGGGAGGCGATTCTGTGCGTGGAGTAGTGGGAGTGAATCCCAGCAACGATCTCCCCTCCTCCTCACTCTTTTCTTCTCTTTTCTCTCCCCTCTCTCCTAGGGTTAGAGAAATTCGTATGGAATGAGAGAGGGGTGGGTTAAGGGTCTTATATAGGCTCAAAAGCTCTGTAAATGGCCCTAAGGCCATAGTATACTTAGGTTATAGCAAAAGGGCGACTGTTTCTGACGAATGGGGCTCATCCGGAGGTCCATTACATGTCTATGTCATGGAGTAAGTTCCCTGACAATGGATCTAGGCCAGGTTATGATTTCGGTACGATCGGATTAGTGGATCGACCGTGGAGGACCTGTATCAGTTCAACGGTCATCGTCACTCGATCAGAGCCACAAGTATACCGATATGTGCAGGGAACTTTCTCTGATCCACGGGTATAGTTTGGTTAGAAACTGATGGTTTAAATTCTTCAATTTCTCCTGCAAGCAAATGGTTCAATTCACTTAAGTTTTGGTTCATTTTCTAAAGATATTCGCGTTTCTCACACACTTCGCTCAAGGTTCAAGTTGTGCATTTCTGGATACTATTTGTGCTCGATTCCTGATAGTTGTCAAGCCCAATAATGCGGTCATAAGCCTATAGTTTCCCGGTAATCGGACTTTCGACGCGTGGTCCACGCCCGATACAGAGTTTCAATGTGCTCCCGAGAGCAACTGGGTTTTGAGGTTGCTCTTAGGTTTTTAAGTAATGTTGAGTTAGTGATTTTAATAGTTTTAAGTCTTGTAGTTTGTATAGAAAGTAGTTCAAGCCAAATCTGTCGATTGTTTAGTTTCGTACTTAACTAAATTTTGCCCTAATTACGATAGAATAAGGTCGTAGGGTAGTTCTATGTTCCTTTTTGGCACTTTTAGTCAGTATATTATTTTAATTATTTTTTAGTAGTTCATCATCAAGTCTACTTTATCTCTATCAAATTTTATTAGATTTTGTTTTGTAGAAAAATTCAAAAACTTCTAGAAGTAGCACTGTCCGAACTAATAATTTTTGAACATTTGTCACATCAACTTAGATTCAAATATATTAAGATTTTTATTATATTTTTCAGTTTTTTATTTATGAAACTAGACTTAACAAGATTCAATCTGGCTTTTGAATCACCTAAATCGGAATTATATTGAGGGAGATATGACTTTTTTAAATCGGTCAAAAACTATAGAAAACTACAGCGAGGGTCCACCAAAACTTGGTGCACCAGCGGCGCGCTGCAGTCAGCACGGTAGCGCCACAGTCCGCTGGACTGTGGGCGGTGCACCGCGGTCAACGCGGTGCTGCCGCGCTCGCCTGGTCGTGGTTGTGCCACTCGTTTTCTTGAAACGAGCGTATCTTTCACTCCAGAATGAGTTATGCAATGTACCATATATGAATTTGGGGGTAGGAGAAGCTTATCTATCCAAATAACCTATTTATTTTGTGAGATTCTATAAGGTTAATGGTAAAAAACTCATTTTATTTATAAATTTACTATTTATAGTTAATTTTAGTTTAAGTATTGTTCTTCATCATTTAAACATTAGGATTAGTGTCTAATATAAAAGAACTTAGAAAAAATTATAGAATAAGGTGGTGAAAGGTGAGATTTTGAAGGAAATGTGTTGAAAGGGGATTTGAGACTTTAGGATTTGAGTTTTGAGAAGTCGATAAGGAGTTATGATAGACTCATTGCCTAAGGACATCTAACTCCAGGTTGGCAAAAATCCGGGATATTATAACTGGGCCTAGTTTTGCCCAGTCGTGCTGCCAAGGGCTGGCTGCTGTCCGACCCACCTGTTTTGCAAGCACGACTCATGCCTTATGTGGTGAGGCTCACAGTAATCGTGGTGAGGCCCACCTATTTTACAGGGCGCGGCCCACCCTTTTATATGTGAGTGGCCCACCTAGTGTCAGTGTGTGGCTCGCTGCATCCCATGGCGAGGCCCACTGAGTCTTGGCTTAGCGCCGCCCACTGTAATATATCGTGCAGTCCACTGAGCTTCCCACTCAAGTGCGGCCTACCATGGATGGGACGTGGCCCATTGAGATGAACGGTGAAACCCACTGCACTTTAAATGTGGTGCGGCCCACTGTAGTCTGAAACGTGGCCCACCAGTAGTGCAGCCCACCTGTGCACACAACCCAAGGCTGGCTAGGCTGGCCATCTAGCCCACTGCTTTGTGAGGCGCGGTCCATTGTGATTTGGAGTGTGGCCCACCAACAGTGCAGCCCAATTCAAAGGCTACTGAAAGCCTGGTTCTGGGTTGAACTCACGGACCAGCTGGAACTTTGTTTCAGCATAATCTTCAGGCCTAGTTTTAACTGGGATTAAGGCCCAGATGAAAGCCCAACCAAGGTCAGGTTTGAGCTTGATACCAAGCCTAGCTAAGAGCTCCAACCAGAGCCCATCTGAGGGTTATTTCTAGCCCAACCAAAGCTCATTAGAGGGCTGATTTCAGCCTGGTTTTAGTCCACCTGAGAGTTCATCTTGGCTTCCCTTGAAGGCCCTGAACTTGGGTCCATTTGGAGGCCTATTCGATCCCATAACATGGCCTAAAAATGAGCGAATCCTCGCTCGATCCGAGGCTTGTTTTCAGTCTTACTAAGGGGCGGTTTTAGTCCCCTATTTGGACCAGCAGGAGGTTGATTTCACTGCCTATTTACGGCCCAACCATGGCTATTATTTGGCCTGATTTCAGAGCGAGACACAGTCGTCATTCGGCATGGCTCGGCCTAAAAATACACCCATCGCTCTGTTTGGGTTGAGCCCAAAACACCGCCACTGTCTGGCTCGGTTTCAGCTTGACCCCATGGCCTGATAGAGCTCAGTACAACTCTACTTCATGGCTTGATGGAGGCCAGCTTCAACTCTCACGTCGGGTATAAATGGTTGGAAGAAAAATGGAAAGAGGTAGTTTGTTACCTGGCGGTTCTGGACCTCGAAATAAGGTGGGTTTCTCTCGACCAAGTCAAGCTACGAACGGGCTGAGTTGAGCTGACCCGTTCACTCAGCTCACTCCTCTCTTCTCTCTCTCTCTTTCCTTTCTCTCTCTTTTCCCCTTTTCTCTCCTTGGTGAGAATCCTGAGGTCTATAGGGACTCTATTTATAATGATGGGAGGGAGAGCTCCAACGGTTGGAAAAACGACCCACATTGCAACGATTGCGATCGAAGACAGTCATGCATGGGGTCAATCTGACCCTAAGGATGAATTGTTGATGTCATGGCCTATCAGAAAAGTAAAATTTTAGGCCCTGTCAGGCCCATCTCGTGATCACATTTTGGTGGGTTATCGGGAAGATGATCGGCCCTCTAATGGAAGATCACTACACCATGTATTTCGACATGATTCGGTCCTTATGAGCGGACCGGATGGGACCTCTGATCAGCGTGGGGTCCACTTTTTGGACTCCAAACGTCAGCTTCGAAATATCTCACGAGACATTTAAGTTTTCCGCATTTTCTCGCAAGATGAAGAATTTCTCTTCATAATCTCATATCTCTTTACAAAGAAGGGTTAGGATTCCTCCACATGGCTCATGGAGTGGCTGAGATCAAGCCAGAACCTGCTTTCCCAGAAAGGAAAATCTCTTTTTTCTTTCTTTGGTGCAGGTCCTTACTCGGCCGTTTCTGGAAATGGGAGAGCGCTGCTCTCCTTGGCGATGGGTGGCTGGGATGGCATGATCAAGCCGATCGTGGACCACTCATGTAGCCACGGATCGGGCCCACATCATAGATCCTAGCCACGTGTAGGTCTTTGGATGATTTTAACCTAAATTCTTCATTCCTTTACATGGGCTTAAAAGCCTATATGGTTTTTCTTAGATGGGGCCCACGAGTCTAATGAACGGTTTGGATTGCTCAGAAAGTGCCCAGGGTGGGCCACTTTTTACTCCAAAAATCGTCAGATTTAAACGGTCTGTTGGTGGGAGAAAAATTTGGGTTTTTGGTGTTTTGGCATGGTCAAAGTAGGTTTGACTAGCAAGACGCGTCCAGTGCACTTCGTGCACTAGCACTAGGGCCCACGTGCACTTCAGTTGGGGTCCACTATGATGTTTATGACTAATCTACACTGTCCAATCGTCCTGGGGGCCCTTTGTAGGGGTCCTGGCCTAGTTTGAGGCGGGGCCGAGACTCAGGTGGGCCATATCACACTTTCTAGGGCTCATTTGGCCCATAAATCTCAATCCAAAGGTCGGATTGGCCTGAGATTTCGTTTTGACGGCTAAAAAGGGATTTGAGAGACTTTGAGTGTTTGGTTGTCCACTACTAAATCCTCAAGATTTGATGGTAGATGCGTCGTCCCAACGTGACTTGGTTCAGTGACCTATAAGTTGCTTTTATTTGAAGTATTTGTTGGGTTTACCTCTCTAACTGATGTCGGGTTCAACTCGGCTCCTACAGCCCCTGATGGATAGCTTCAACATTGACTGGGAGCCCCATCTTACATACATAAGGTTCAAGTTATCTAGTTAATCAAATCTTGATTTTCACTAATGTAGGTTTAAGAGGTAACACCCGTGTACCAGAGGTACGGGGTGTTACGGTCTACCCCCTAAAAAAATTTGCCCTCGAAATTACCTGTGGTATGTTGTTTAACAAGTGAGGGTACTTCTCCATGACTTTTGCTTCTCGTTCCCATGTCGCTTCTTCCTCACCATGATGCGACCAGAGAACCTTGAATAGTGGCGTCGTCTTCATCCACAAGACCTTCTCCTTGCGATTTAGGATGCAGATAGGCTCCTCGGTATAAGAAGCATCCTTAGTGAGCTCAACTTGCTCCTAGCTGACGATATGTGACTCGTCTGGTGTATACTTCTTCAACATGGATATGTGGAAGATGTTGTGGATGTTAGCCAAGGCAGCAGGCAGTGTCAAACGGTATGCTATGGCTCCCACACGATCGAATATCTCAAACAGTCTAATAAATCGCGGTGCCAACTTCCCTTTTTGTCCAAATCTCATCAAGCCCTTCATAGGCAAAACCTTCAAGAAAACATGGTCGCCCACTGCAGACTCTAAATCACGTCGTCGATTATCTGTATAGCTCTTCTGTCTACTCTGGGCGGTGCACAAATGCTTTTTAACCACATCAATGACCTGGGTAATAGCTTAAACAAGCTGGGGCCCTAACAAGCTTCTTTCTCTGACCTCTGCCTAGCACTGAGAGGCTCAGCAAGGGCGGCCATAAAGAGCCTCATATGGCACCATGCTTATGCTAGACTAGAAGTTGTTGTTGTATGCAAATTCTACCAGAGCCAAGTGATCATCCCAGTTACCCTGAAAGTCCAGAACGCATGCTCTCAGCATATCCTCCAAAATCTGATTCACCCTCTCAGTATGTCCATCTGTCTGGGGATGGAACGTCGTGCTGAACTTGAGCTTTGTGCCCATCTCTTCCTGCAACCTTCTCCAAAAGGCAGAAGTAAACCTGGAGTCTTGATCTGTTATAATCTCCCGAGGAACTCCGTACGATCGTTCGACACCCCGTATGTATAACTTTGCCAAACTATCGGTAGAATCTGTCATACGAATCAGGAGAAATCGGGCAGCCTTTATCAACCTATCGACGATGACCCAGATTGACTCGTGCTTCCTTTGCATCTTAGGAAGGCCAGATATAAAGTCCATAGAGATGTTGTCCCACTTCCATTCAGCTAGTGGCAAAGGATGAAGAGGCCAGCAGGCTTGCGATGTTCGACCTTTATCTTCTGACACACCATGCATGCACTTCGCCACAAATTCTACGATGTCCCTCTTCATGTTGTTCCACTAGTATCTCTTAACGTCGTTGTACATCTTCGTGCTACCTAGGTGGATGGCTAATTTGGAATGATGGGCTTCTACCATAACTCCCTTCCTAAAATCGGCATCGTTTGGAACGCATACTCGCCCCTGATATTGAAGACCGTCGTCACTATCAACCCTCCAATCCGACATTTCCTTGGTCCTACACCTTTCTTTCATCTTGACAAGCCATTCATCCTGGTCCTGCATGGAGATTACTTGTCGAACCAGAGTTGGCTCTATAGTCAACAAAGCCTCATAAGCATCAGGTTCATCGAGGGTAAGCTGGATGTCGAAGTCCTGTACGAATTCCATCATCTCCCACTCCTTGATCATCAAGGTGGCTATCGTCTCGTGCTTCTTCTTTCGGCTCAGTGTATCGGCCACAGAGTTCGCCTTACCCGGATGGTAAGATATGTCGAAATGGAAGTCTTTGAGTGTTTCCATCCACCAACGCTGGCACATGTTCAAGTCCTTCTGCGTAAATATGTATTTCAGACTTTTGTGATCGCAGAATAACTGAAATTCCTTCCCGTAGAGGTAGTGCCTCCATATCTTCAGGGTGAAGACCATTGCTGCCAGTTCCAGATCATGTGTCAGGTAGTTCTCTTCATGCTTCTTCAACCGCCTCGAAGCGTAAGCGATCACCTTATCATTTTACATTAGTACACACCCCAGTCCCAACTTAGACGCGTCACTATAAACCACGAACATCTCTCCTTCTTGTGGAAGAGTGAGTACTGGCGCAGAAGTCAATCTCATTTTTAGCTCCCGGAAGGCCGCTTTCAAATTTTCATCCCACGTAAACCGTTTATTCTTCTTTGTCAATTGGGTAAGTGGCCGCGTGATCCTGGAGAACTCTTTAATGAAGCGCCTATAGTATCCCGGTATTGGGTGAGTGGCTGCGCGATCTCGGTAATTGCAGTGGGTTGATCTCACTTGGATACCGCTTCTACTTTGGCCGGATCAACTGCTATCCCTTCCGCCTTCACTACATGTCCCAGGAACTTCACTTCCTCTTCCCAGAACTCGCACTTGCTTAGCTTGACATACAGCTGGTTCTCCTTTAGAGTGTTCAAAACTGTGCGTAAGTGCTGCTCGTGCTTTTCTCGGCTTTTTGAGTAAACCAAGATGTCATCGATAAATACGATCACGAACCGGTCTAGGTAAGGGATGAAAACTCGGTTCATCGAGTCCATGAAAACTGTCAGAGCATTTGTGAGACCGAAAGACATCACTAAGAACTCGCAGTGCCCATAACAAGCCCTGAAGGTCGTCTTAGGGATATCCTCATCCCTAATTCTCAGTTGGTGGTATCCCAATCGCAGATCAATCTTAGAGAAGTATCTGACACCCTTGACCTGGTCGAACAGGTTGTCGATATGCGGTAGGGGATATCTGTTCTTAATCATCACATCATTTAGTCTCCTGTAGTCTATACAAAGATGCATTGACCTGTCCTTCTTCTTGACATAGAGGACTGGCGCTCCCCAGGGAGAGACGCTGGGGCGGATAAAGCCTTGGGCCAGCAATTCGTCAATTTGGCTCCTCAACTCCTTCATCTTGCAAGAGGCATACGAAACAGAAGCAGTGATATGGGGGCGGTCCGTGGCTTGAGATCGATATGGAAATCCACTTCCCGCCTAGGAGGCAGTCCTGATATTTCTCATAACACTTCTGGGAAATCTCACACAACTGGTATCCGACTGATAGCGGCTTCTACTGTTTCGTCTTCACCTAGGGCTTGTAAGCTCTCAAACTCTTCATGTCTGTCCCTCCCTTTCAAAGTGAAGGAGGCCTGCCCAGGGACGGATATAGTAACCGTCTTGCCGCAACAGTCCATAACTGCACACACTAAAGTAAGCTAGTCCATCCCCGGGATGACGTTAAACTGTCTGACGGGCATGATGATTAGATCCACAGTTACATCGCGATTTGTTAGGGTCATAGAACACGCTTTACATACTTTATCAGTTTCTATAAATTTACCCATAGGGGATGCTACAACTAAGGGGGTATGCATTCGAGTTGTGTTCAATTCTAGCCTAGATGTAATAGAAGAATCAATAAAAGACAGAGTTACACCAGAATCAAACAGGGTGAGCACAAGGGTACCATTAATGTGAGCGGTGCCATGAATAGTCTGGAGGTGATCCTATTCAGCCTTCATAGCGGCAACTGCATATACTCGGGCCTAGGGAGCCCTCTGCTGAGCCGGAGGTCCCTGCCTGGGCTGCTGGGGCCTAGGCACTGCCCTGATAGCCGTTCAGTTCTACTGGGGACGGTTTGCTGGTGGCGCATTGCCCTCATCGACTATCCTCCTGTTACAATACCGGGTAGTGTGGCCATCCCGTTTGCAGTACTCACAGTACTTCCTTGAGGGCGCGGGTGGGGTGCCTACAAGCTAAACTCTGAACCTCCCTGCTGGAACAAGTGGGGTAGGAGGTGCCTTTCTCGGCCTGATCAGGGCATCTCGAGCTGAAAGGCGGGAGCGGATGGTGCACTCGAAATCTTTTTCTACTCTCATCGCCTTGTCTACCAATTCCGAAAAATCCCCGAAATCCCATGTACATAGCTGTGACTGTATCCCTGGCTTGAACCCCTCTTTAAACTTCTCTAGTTTATACTCCTCGTCCTTGAGGGCCCTGGGTACATACCGGGACAACTCATCAAATCTCGCCTCGTACTAGGCAACTGTTAGGTTCCCCTGCTCCTGCTTTAGGAACTGCACGATCTTATCGCTTTGGCACAACCGCGGAAAGTATTTCTCCAGGAACTTCGTCCTGAAGCCAGCCCATGTCCAGGCGTACTCAGCTGGCACACCTCTCTGCACGCTGTTTCACCAGTTCTCAGCCTCTCCCTCAAGCAGGTACGTGGCCAAACTGACCCTCTGAGCATCAGAGCACTCCAGCAGCGCCATCATCTTGGCGATCCTCGCCAACCAATGCTTGGCCTGAACTGGGTCAAGCGCTCCTCCGAAAGTCGGTAGGTGGAGCCTCAATAAGCGGTCGAATATGTCGATGCCTCGCGCTTCTATATCACGTGATGCCCCCCACGATTCGCAGGGTTTCCATCATGAGGGCGTGCAAGTCCTGTTGTTGTTGCATAAAGGCAGCCTGCTGCTGCTGCATATTCACTACCATTTATGTAAAGACCATGAAAGCTACGACCCTCGTCGGTGAATCTGCGTATACGTTAGCTGAAGGCTCAGCTGAAGGTGTCCGCCGCTCGAAGTACTATGAGGGCAGCCCTGATGCAAAGATCTGAGGAGAGGGAGAGTCCCCTACAGCTTCCGACCTTGCATCCCTATTCGCCACCCCAGGCGGAAGGCCTGGCGTATAGACAGGGTTGTGCTCTCGCTAGCTCTCAGTTAGTGGAATAAGGTGAATATCGACCTTACGGGTCTGATGCGATTGCAGCACAGGTGGCATATAAGCGATCACAGCACAGGTGGCATAGCTTCTTGTGTGATCAGAATTTCAGGGTTCAGATATGGGGAAAAGTAGTTCTAGTCAATTACGAGAAAACACAAGAGTTAGAGATCTTACCATTCACATAACATACAAGTTTAGCTTCTAAATGATACTCCTGGTTGAAATTTCAAGGGGACCAAGGTTTCTATTTCGAAGTTCAGACGACCAACTTGTCATTTCCCAGGGGATTCTAACTTCTTTCCTAGGTGATTAATACTCTAAGTTCTTTCTAGCTATTGGGGATCTCTTCATAGGTTCAATTGTTCGTTCGGCTGATATCGAAGGGACCTAAGTGTTCTGTTTCTATGTTTACTCATCTTATCTACTTCCAAAGGGAAATTTCTAAGTTTCGCCTAAGTTAATCCCTCGAGGTTTTGTATTGTTGATCCCACAGCCAAGCTATCTCATACTCCACTTTGATACCCACTTGTAGCGCCCCGATTTTCAGGACTTGAGTATACGACTCATATCCTAAAAACTCAGGAGTTAACAGAATAATAATGGTAATCAATGGAAATCAAAGTACAAATAGCAAAAACCAAACATGGCATAAATATGTCCAAACTGAGGATAATATCATGACCCACTTAGCTGGGGGCCAAATACAAAACTTCAAGTTCCAAGGTAAACTAAAATAAACACAAATGGTTAATCTACGGGTTTAGCACAAAGCAAACGGCCGCCTCCTGTTGCGGCTCCTCATCATAGAGCTCCTCCTTAACCGCAACAGCCTCTAGGTCCGCTACGTATGTAACGCCCTGAAAATCAGGGGTCAAGCAAAGCTCAGCTCCCGAGTTCCAACGCATCACTTATGCACATAGATAATGATGATTATGATGAGAGCATTGAAACATGAATGGGATTATACCAAAACAGCATATCATACTCCAGAGACAGTTAAATTGCAAGCGGAAGACTGTGATAGATATATAAACTATATAAATTGTGGTGAGTCTCTAGATTGTGATAATGTTACCAGGTTAATGCATTACAAGTACAATTTCAAAATATACGAAAGGTATAGTGTCATCTAGTCAACATCCTTATAACCCCGCCGATCAAGGCACGGCTCACATGAACCGCCAGAAAACAGCATATGTGAGAAAGCATTCTCGTCGCCACAAAAGTCCGGCTACGCCTCATAAGCATTGCCATCACCTGCAACTACAACAGGGTCTGGTTGGTGTGTACAACACCATCCCATAACGTGGGAGTGAGTGATCAACTCAGTGGAACAAAAAAGCATAGGTTAACATGTTATCAATTCAGTCAAGCAGTAATGATAAAGCAGTACAATCAACAATCCTAAGTACTCTTGTTAATGCAAGTATGAAATGTTGTCATGATGCATGCCCTCGCTAACATACTCCCTCATACGGCACCATCTTACGTCCGCGACATGCTTTCATTCCTCAGTGCTCCACATCTTCCAGGCACATGTAGTGCGATGATGAGCATGATTATTGAGTTGTTATTAGTCCTTTTCATATAGTAGTATTGGAAAACTAAGGTACCTCCCTTATATCATTCCCAAACAATGATTCATTCTAGGGTCGTCAATCCTAGATAATCTCGTACGATGATGTTGTTCTAGGTCGCTGTAAAGGGCTGTCAGGGCTGTTACACGCACTCGTTGCACCGCTCCCCCATTACCTTATCAATACAGGCCTAGTTTATACTCTGTTTACTACGGAAAGGCTTGTCGCCTCTCCGCAAATTCAGAGTATGCTTGATGTCACTACACCAGGTACGGTCAGGGCTGCCAGGGCTATTACAAGAATCGTTGCACCACTCCCCCATCACCCATCAATGCAGTGTAGGCCGACAATTTGAATATAGTGTCTCATACCACCATAACTGGCTCACAAGTCTGGTTGCTCAATGGTCACTACGGGGAGGTTCGTGGCCCCAGCATAGGCTGACAGCTCGACTACGGTGTCCCATACCACCTTGCCCGGCTCATGAGTCTTAGCGGATCGAGGTACCAAGGTTAACGGGGTTGCACTGGTAAGTTTAGTACCTTAGGTTCAAGCAGTAGCGTCCAAACATGGTGAACATACATTAGACAGATCGGGTTACTTGATGAGCTCGGCTAGCTCGAGCGCACGACAAGTTGAACGACATGAAGTGCATAAGCACTTCACGTGGCCAACCACTATCGCCAACCGAAGTACGACTCGGGTTCGTCGAACACATCTCACGTGGCGAATGAATCTCAGCCACGAATTCAATCCCGTTACTGATTGCCTGGACTATAAAATAGCCCCAATCACATTCAATTACGGAACAGTTAAAGCAGTAATGGATCAAGATTTCCAATCATACAATCAAATATCCAATATTGTCCGCTTAGGGCTGCCAAGGCTGTTGCACGGAATCGTTACACCACTCCCCCATCACCCTTCACGGTTCTTATGGAATACAACTTAAACATGTGAAGTAGTCAAAGCAGAATTAAATAAACAAGTAATTCAAACATATTAACAAGCATGTTATAAAACACAATGCAAACAGGAAATCCAAACACATACCTTTCATAAACCAACAAGTGATTAAACTAAACGACTTACATGAAGGAAATCATACACATCACTAAGGTAGTTGAGAATCTTATCTCAACACCTACTCAAGGCATTACTAGATTATATACATATCTATACAAGCATTTTCACAAACACTTAGACTACACCTTCCAACATACCTATAATATACTAATTAAAACACAAGTTGTAACGAATCCTTTCATAAAGGATTGCCACATGAACCACGATCATGCGTACACGACCAATAGTCATGGCAAGCATAAATCATAGTTCCATATTCATTTGAACATTTCTACAAACACTTAGGCTACAACTAGTACATACACGACATATGTTATATAGCAAGTGTTAGGCTAATCCGTTCACCCAGAAGTTGATACACATGTATCTAGCATACCTAGACAACAATTAATCATGGCAAGCACAAATCCATATTTCATACGTATACGGTATTTTCTATAAATACGAGGAATACAGTATATTCAACATAGTTAACGTATAATCGAAAAATGAAACGGATAACACTTTGTACATGTGAAATTGCATGTAGATCATGAATCTATCATTATCTGACATTGAAAGCATTGAAAACCATAACCTATACATCTAAAGTCTGCACCTTTTGTCGGTAAACTTGAACTGAATCCAGTTTGAACCCAACGCCTTTGTTTACGGCACAACGACAACCTGAATCATGAAATAGGTCATCTATTCCATCACCTACACTCTTGGAAACTCTAAAACAGCTTAGGGTTAGGTTTTCTTACCTACGAATGAAGCCAGAATTGCCAGAAAAGTGATCTGGTAGCGATGGTTAAGCACGAAGTGCGGCAGGATAGAGTACCAAGAAACTTCTCCCACTTCTCCCACACTTTCTCTCTCTATTCTCTCTTCTCTCTCCTAGGTTTTCTCAAATTCATATGGAATGAGAGAGTGAGGGTTTAAGGTCCTTATAGAGGTCCAGAACTCACGGAAATAGACTCGGGGTCAAGGTATACTTAGGTTGTAGCCAAAGTGGGTCTGTTCCGTCTCAACGGAGCACTTCTGGCGGGCCCCCTTGAGCCAAAGGTCGGACTTAAGCTCACAGACATTGGATCTAGGTCGAGTTACATTTTTGTTTCGGTCGGATTCCCAGATCACGCGTGGCGGACCAGTTTCAGTTCAACAGTCAGAGAAACTCGATCAGAGATTTCAAGTACACTGACACGTAGGGACAAATATCCCTGATCCGAGGGTGAACTTGGGTCAGATTCTGACGGTCTGGTTGCTTATAAATTGTCCGCAAGCGACACGTTCCAAATTACTTAAATTTGTATTTTATTTTTAATGAATTTCACATTTCTCACACTCCTCGCTCCGGGCTCAAGCGAACAGCCATGGGACACTATCTGGATTTGATTTCCTAGATGGTTGTCAAGCCCAGCAAGGCGGTCATAACCGTTTAACTTTGCGTTAATCAGACTTTCGATGTGTGGTCCAGATCTGATACGGAGTTTCAATGTGCTCTCGAGAGCAGCCGGGTAATGAGATTGATCCTAGATTTTAGGGTACCTAGCGTTAATGATTCTACAAGTTTTGGGTCTTGCAGATCGTATTTAAAGTGATTAGTGCGGATTTCGTATGAACTCTAGTTTGACACTAGTCGATCCTCGTCTAATTTCTAAAGGATTTAGTCCTGAGTGACATCTGCTCGAGGTGGGACTCGGGTCTTTGTACGGAATGATCAACATTACCTAGACTGTAAGATTTGTGTCTAATATGAAAGCACTTAGGCGAGTTTGAAGGATAAGATAGTGAAAGGTGAGATTTGTGAAGGAAATGTGAGGTTTTCAAGAAAATGGTTTGAAAAGGGATTTGAGACCTTTGAATTGAGTGTTTGAGAAGTTAATCAGGTGTTAGGATTGACCCATTGCCTAAGGACGTCTAATTCCAGGTTGGCAAAAATTCGAGATGTTGCAGCGTATCTATCAGATCCGGTACCTGTGTCCTCTGTACAATTGAACATTGATGAATGAGTGGCTAGCTCAGTGTGATTCCCTCTCAAGATTTCACACCACTGTCCTAGACAAGATGTAGCATAAAAACAACACGACATACAAAATAGAACAAGATGCAAATCTTAAGTAATGCATGGATGAATGAGTGTACATCAACTGGGGATGCTTATCTAGTTGGCTTTTGGGCAAAACCCATGAAGTGTGGGCAGTCACTAGCGAAAGTACATAGTACATGTGTAGTGCCGAACTTACCGAAGGTGGGTCGATTGTCGATGGTCTGGGAGCTAGTAAAATAATACCCCAATCAAACCCTATTAGGCATGTGCTACAACATCCAGAATTAGCCATCCGTCATCGCCCGAATGCTATGAATGCATGATTAGCCGGTCCGTTATTAATCCATTTGTAATCAACAAGTTTAATAAACTCAAGGTCACTACGGGGAGCTCATAGCCCAGCGTAGGTCGACGGCTCAGGCATAGTGTCCCATGACCACCATCCTCGGCCCATGAGGCCGCTGCCTTAGGGTGTGTATAGAGCCCACCAACACGTGGTCAATCAATTCTCCATGTAAAGGGGACTATCACCGCAGGCTGACTCGGAATGAAGTGTTTAAAATTTTTGGAATGTGGCGATTCAAATTATAATGATATGTATGATTTAAAAATGAGTAAACAGCGATAGTTGTAAATGTTGCAAGGTCCATGCCATAGTCAGGTAAGTGAAACCACTCCATGGATGGTAAGCCCCAAAATCGAATGCCACCATCCATAACCTCCACGTTGGGGGTCTACTTATATCACAACCAGGCTAGTTACACCCTAAGCACGAACTCTCCTTAGACAAAGATTCCCATGGAGAGATTTCAATAACATGTGTTTTATGAACAATAGCATGGAAACTAAGCATGAATAAATAACTAAAGAGCATGCATGTACTCATATAGTACCCGAGTCGCATAGTCAAAAATTTTACAATTCTAAGGCATGTACTCAATGAAATTAAACACGTATTTCATATGATGAGTAACTAGTTAAATAGCTTGGACGAGTTTAGTGCACATATTCAAAAAGAACTAACCAAGTATAAATATGAACCCCCGGGCATATTTTCAAATTATCCAACCAAGTATCAAGATAGACTTATCAAATAGCTTTAGTTATTTCTAAGACATGTGGGTTCTTAACTAAGCAAATATGTTAAATAATTCCAATCCATTCTAAGCTATCCAGGCACTCTAATCACTTTTGAAACAAAGTTTGGATAAACTAATCAAGACTCAATCACTTGCAAATCATAAGTCCTAAATAACAACCGAATGATTT
The DNA here is from genome assembly GCA_021015155.1 of Magnolia officinalis. Classification (NCBI taxonomy): domain Eukaryota; kingdom Viridiplantae; phylum Streptophyta; class Magnoliopsida; order Magnoliales; family Magnoliaceae; genus Magnolia; species Magnolia officinalis. The sequence continues at coordinate 13,140,887 of JAJHSJ010000016.1, read as the reverse complement.
ACCATTTCTGGATTATCTTTCGAGATGAAGATGAAAACTACTCTTGGCCCAGTTTAGGGATGGAAAGCCCAAGGGGAAGAAAATCATCACCTGGGTTGTTGTAGTTCCTTCCTTGGTTCTGCTTTCTAAGGTTAGCTAACATCCAACGTCGTATAATGGATTTCCTAGGATCATTTCCAAGAAAAGAATCGTATTAACAAGTTGGTGGTTGAGTAAGTTGATAAGGGCCCACCTATAAGTAATCTTGGGCCAAACTTGGCCCAACAATTAAGGCCTGAACCGGGCCAGCGATGTGGTCTAGCTTGGCAACCCATTTACCATCCAAAAAATGGCCAGACTGGGCCTAGTTCGGCCCAGTCATGCTGCCAAGCCTGGTTGTTTTTCGACCCACCTGTTTTGTAGGCACGGCTTACTGCCCTATGCGGTGAGGTTCATAGTAATCGTGGTGAGGCCCACCTATTTTACAGGGTGCGGCCCACCCTTTTATATGTGAGTGGCCCACCTACTGTAAGTGTGTGGCC